>JBCNJP010007328.1:0-55312 GCA_039602395.1 Deinandra increscens subsp. villosa | reverse complement strand
AGGTGGAATAAAGGGTAATTGCCAAGAACCATTTGAATGGCAGTTGTGATTTCTTTATTTTCTTATCAGATCCTCCATAGCCTACAGCCCTTATGGTTGCAAAATATTCTGAGGACGGCACATCTTTGAAGCCTCCTAGATCATTGAATTTTGTATGTGTTCTTATGACCTCTTCAGTAATTATTACCTCGTGACCTTGAACAGTGGAGTATACTTCATACACTCTAGCAGCATTCTTTGTTCTTGATGCATTTTGCCAAAATTTAGTAATCACCACTTCGCATATGTTTGGATAAATTATGAGAGCGTAGCAAATGTGTGATTCTTTGAGAAAGTCGATCATCTCATGGAATACAGAGAATTTCTCAAATGTGTTAGTCTTTGACAGGAGTGCTACCGTGTTGTGGTCAGCATGAAATAGAGCATTCGCATTAGAGGATGATTCACCTTTCTTTGCTTTAGGTGCCCTTTTTGGTTGATGTGGGTTTTGAAGATGAACGGAATTGGAGAATTATGAGTAGGAAGTGGAGAAAGTTAAGGTTTGGAAGTATATGAGAGAGCTGATGATTAACTGTGTGCAGTTAATTTGTTTAGTCGTGGAATCGTGCGTTTTAGGTTACAACGATTTGCCTTAAATTGGGGGTGGAAGGGACGGTTACTTGTAAAAAGCGCAAGTGGCTTTGGTAAAAGAGAAAAAAGGTGTTGTCGACATGGAATGTTCTTCTTGGACCAACGGTTTTCCCATCGGACAACTTACTTCGATATTTATTTTTAAGAAGAAAACCTTTTCTTAAGTTATGTGGTAAAAATTTATCTCGGAAGATCAGTTTTACCGATACCCTAGTTAAAACTTTTATCTCGGGTGAAATTACCACGGAAGAGGTCTTCACAGGAGATATCCTTTTTCTTTTTAATTAACCCGGATTATCTCGTTAGAGATGACATCACTCGATATAACTAAAGTTACCTCGGGTGTAGTTATCTCGGATGAGATAACTTTTCCCTGAGTAATATTAGTTATTCCGGATGAGGTTATCTCGTGTGAGATTACCTCGGAAGTACTTTTTGCAAGAAATATTGTGGCTTAAGGACTTTTTAAAGATTTTGACCCGTGATAAGTTATCTCGGGTAAGCTTTTCACTGATTCTTCCACAGAACTTTGAAGAAGAAAAAAAAAATTCTTTTTATTTTTGTATCAAGAGATGGATCCTAAATTTAATTTTTATTAGAGAAAAAAATTTATTTAATCAATTCATCATGCCTATGGCTGTTATAAGGTAGAAGAATCTAGGCTCATCAAATGCTTTTGTAAACAGGTCAGCCAATTGGTTTTCGGTTGGAACATGATGGAGTTTGATAAACTTTTTTTTCAACACAATCTCTAATAAAATGATACCTGATCTCAATGTTCTTTGTCTTTAAATGTTTGACTGGATTATTGGTGATGCTGATGGCACTTGTAGGAGTTTCCATGAAGTTAATGCCATAGTCCATCATCTAATTTTGAATCCAAAGTACTTGACCACAGCATGCTGAAGCTGCAATGTACTCTGCCTCTGCTGTAGAAGTTGAGCCACATGTTTGCTTTTTGCATTGCCATGATACAAGTCTGTCTCCAAGAAATTGGCATCCACCAGATGTTGACTTTTTGTCAAGATTGCATCCTCCATAGTCACTATCTGTAAAAGCCTTTAGATTGAATTCTTTGTTTTTAGAATACCATAGCTCAAGCTTTGGTTGTCCTTTTAGGTATCTAAAAAAATTCTTTTTACAGCATTTAAGTGTGATTCCTTTGGTCCAGCCTGATATATAGCGCATAAGCAAACACTAAACATGATGTCAGGTTTGCTGGCCGTAAGATACATAAGGGAACCAATAATGGCCCTATATGTGTGCTCATCAATAGGTTCACTAGTCACATCAGATGTTAACTTATGTGATGTTGAAATAGGATTTTTGGTAGTGGAGGATGACAGCATGTCAAACCTCTTTAGCTATCCTGAATATATTTTGATTGATTCAGGAAGATGCCATCTTTTGTGTGTTTTACTTGAAGTCCTAAGAAGAAGGTGACTTCACCCATTGAACTCATTTCAAAGTTTGCTTGCATTAGGGCTTCAAACTCCTTGTAAAGAGCATCTTTTGTTGAACCAAAGATTATATCATCAACATAAATTTGTACCATCAAAAGATACTTACCAATAGTCTTAATGAAGAGAGTCTTGTCAATAGCTCCTCTTTTGTACCCATGTTTAGTTAGATAACAAGATAGAGTCTCATACCAGGTCCTTGGTGCCTGTTTAAGACCATACATAGCTTTTATTAGTTTACACACCTTATTTGGATGATGTGGATCCACAAACCCAAGTGGTTGACAGACATACACTTCTTCATTTAGTAACCCATACAGAAATGCACTTTTGACATCCATTTGGTAGACATGAAAGTTCTTGTAAGCAGCATAGGCTAAGAATATTCTAATTGCTTCTAATCTTGCTACTAGTGCAAAAACTTCATCATAGTCTATTCCTTCTTCTTGAACAAAGCCTTGGACTACTAACCTTTCCTTGCTTTTTACCACAATGCCCCTTTCATCTTTCTTATTTCTAAAAACCCATTTTGTTCCAATTGGTGGTGGTGCATTCTTGGGTAGATCCACCAATCCCATACTCTTTGTTTGTTGATTTGAAGCAGTTCTTCTTGCATGGATTCAATCTAACTATTTTCTCTCAAAGCTTCACTTATTTTCTTTGGTTGCTCCGGTGATAAGAAACATGCATGTAGAAAAAAGTTTGCTTCAAGCTGATTTGCTTCTTGTAAGTACAGGTGCTTCCACTTCTCTAGAGGATGATTTTCAAAACTATGGAGTTATAAAAAGGTGGGAATTCATGATGACAATTAGGCTCTAGAAAGTTTAATGGAGTAAACTCATTCATAAGCACTAATTCTGATATTTCTATTGAAGAGGGTGATTCTTGATTTGGTGAAGCAAAAGGCTCGGTGATTTCTTCATCAGTATCATCAACAGGAGTAAGTGAGCTTAGCCTTTCAGGTAAAGTAGAGGTTGAGTTATTACAGCCCATTTAATTTGGCACGGATGCCTGTGATTGTGTGTTCGGATCATCTTCATTTCTTGAGTTTCCTAGATTAACAGTTATATCTTGATATGTTAACAGATGATCTTCAGCTGGTTTTTCTGATTCAATTACAATTTAAGGAATAGGTGTCCCATTAGAATTGAATTGAATAACATCTCCTAGAGTCAAGTTGAATTTGGTTTTTGGGACAAAAGGTCTTATGCTGACAGATGAAAAGAATGGAGGGTCAACACCTTTAAACCTGCCATTATATGTATCTAGAGGTACTTTTGTCTGCATATTCTCACTAAAAGGCTTATCAATAATTATATTGAAAGCAGTGGTTAGTGAGTCAATATCAAATAACCATGAGGGATCAGTTCTAAATTTGTTCTTTGATTTCTCATTAAATACAACATTTATGGTTTCTTCAACAATCTTAAAACAGGTGTTGTATACTCTGTATGCTTTAGAGACACCAGAGTATCCCACAAAATAGCTATCTTCGGATTTCAGCAAATTTTTACAGTTGCTCATTGGTTATTAGTATTGTAATAGGACAACCAAATGATTTAAGAAAATATATATTTGGTTTTCTTTTTCTCCAAATATCATAAGGTGTCTTGTTTTGTCCTTTTAAAATGAAAATCTTGTTTTGCACATAGCATGCAGTATTCACTGCTTTTGCCCAAAAAGTTACAGGCGATTTTGATTCAGCCAACATGGATCTTGCAGCCCCAATTAAAGTTCTATTTTATTTATAATCCATCGACGAGAGGAGTCCCTTTTGGTTTTCTTTGTGAAGATAAATGACCTACTTAACTCAGCTGTTAGAGTATTGCTTTCATACGGCGGGAGTCATTGGTTCAAATCCAATAGTAGGTATAACTTATTAGATACTGCGGTTAATGGTAACTAATAAGTTTTTATACCCATTTTCTTTTAGTAATGTAATTGTATCTTTTCTATTTCTTTTTCATTGTATCAAAATAAGATTGCGCTTGATTGTATTTAATATTTAGTCGACAGATATAAAACATTCTTGGTGGAAAAAAATGTGAATGAAAGATCCCACTGAATTGAATTGGGTCCAGGAATCTAAGAAATAGTGAGAATTCTTGATCTCTCTCAATTCTAAAATCCAGGACTTGAATTCATGTCCTGTCATTAAATTCCTCCTTATTTATTAGAACTAAAAGAATTCCATTTAAGAATCTCATTTCTTTATTTGAAAGATTCCATTTGAAATGGAATCTGGTAACTATCAATACAGATTTGAGACTGAAGATAGCTGTCAATGCAACTATATATTAATGTGATTATTCCAAGTATACTGAGTATCATTCATGTAAGGATCGTGTTGGGGATTCTTACTCTTAGATCCATTATTCAAATAACTAGAATTCCAATAAAAAGAACTTTCTAGTTCACTACAAAAAGGATGATCATTGTAAATCTCAAAAATATAATTTTCAATATCAAAATAGATAGAAAAAATGTCCCCATTACTATCTTTAACTAAAAAAGTATCATCAAAGATGAAATTCCGAATGTCCTTGACGCCAAAAAAAAAATCAACATTGCTGTAATTGTCATGACCACCCCAACTCTGAATGTTTTTATCCGTATCCTTTATATTCGGATCTTTACTTACGCTGGCATTTTCAATAGGACCAAGACTGCTCGTTGATTTACTTAGCCAACATCTGTGTTCGAACTCCTTCTTAAATAACATTGAATTGAACCACCTTCTATCTTCAATATAGGTAGTTATTAATCCATATGATGGAATTGACGTAGGACGCAATCCTATTTCTCTGATACATCTATTTATTCCGATGAATCTGAAATCATTGTTTTACTGTTATAGAATACATTTCTCCACTAGAATCCAGTGGAATTTGGAAATGAAGATATTTTGATTTGAAAATGATTTCAATTCAAATAAAAAAAGTGTTGCAGGACGATCTATAAAACAACTCTCTCAGCAACACCATATTGATGAGGTGTTCTAGTTGCACTGAATTGCCTAGTAATTCCTTTCTCTTCACAGAAAGAGTTTAACACTTGATTTTTAAACTCTGTACCATTGTCACTTCTTATTGTCTTGACTTTTAAATTCGACTGATTTTCAAGCTGATTAATTAAAGCTTTAAAAATCTCAGGGGTTTCATCTTTGGTTGAAAGAAATAATACCCAGGTGTATCTTGAAACTTCATCAGTTATAACAAAGCAATAAGACTTTTTCCCTAAGTTCTTCACCCTTGTAGGACCAAATAGGTCCATTGGAGCTTTCTAATTTGGGCTTATGAGAAAATTCGTGTTGCTTACCTTTTAGACAAACAATACATTGTTCATTACATGTGAATGTTTTATTTGGTAACCCTTTGACCAAACCAAGTTTTACAAGTTTTTTCATGGTTTTATAATTCACATGGCCTAATATTATGTGCCATAAATCCGATTCATCAACAGAAGCCTTGGATATGAGGCAGGTGATACCATCCTTAGATGTTGTAGGTGCCATATCCAGAGTGTATAGTGTCACACCCCGATGTTCCCGATTACGTGGGCGTCTGATGTCATGGGGTCATAGTCATGGATACATAGAACGATGTCTAACAGTTTCTTTTACGTTTGAAAACCAAGTATGTTATCAAAGTTACAGCGGAATATATATAAAAGATAACACTGTCTTACAATACTGAAACGAGAAAGTTACGATAAGAAATATGATGGTTCATGATTTATTTAGATAGTAAAAGGTGACCATGACTCCATTCCTAATGCAGACCCTGTTGTTTGATAGACTTCCCATTTGCACACCGAGAGCGAACTTAGTTACCTGAGAAATACATGAGTTTGAAAAGGTTAATGTAATGTTGGTGAGTTCACAGGTTTAGGACTCTACAAAATGTATTTGTAAACAGTTTTGATAACATACAAGATATTATATATGTGGTTAGTGCAGTTTGCATTGATCTACCTAGTCCTTGATTTCGAAGACTAACTGATTTATCCACCTTATGGTAACTTCCCCTAAGAAATACCACTAGCAAAGAATAACTAACATGTACCCTCAGACTTGTTAACTCGGAGTCAGAACTGCAGCGACCAGCTAGGGCAGGGGCATCAACCCAAATAGATATGTTCACTAGTTATCGTTCCGTACAGAATTAATCGAAATCAATTGATGATGGTATTTGGCAGCAATATGTTATATAACAAAATTACCACGATAGGGATACAGAAAGAACAGATAATCAAGTGTGGCATTACAGTAGGACCATAATATCAAGTAAAAGATTTGTTTGATCATGATTTCTCCCCCAAAGTATTTAAAACAGTTTTAAAGAAAGGGGCCATGAAACTCACCTGTTCAAGGTGAATGATCGTGACAGCTGATACGAGCTGTAAGTAACCAATGTCCTAATATTAATAATAATAATAGACATGATTTAGTTCCTTGGTTCAGTTTAAATAATGTTCAGTTACCCAATGATCATGGTCGAGTCTTGATAACTTATTCCCGTTTGTATGTTTGGAAAATCCCGTTCGTAACGTTTATTCGTTGTATAAATATTTAGACTTTCTATGATATTTAAAACAAATAAACATATGGATTCGAAGTAAATAATTATTAGTCAAATAACTATTCAAAAATTTGTAAGAATATATATGATCATGTATATTTAGTTTAGATCTCAAATGTTACGATAAATACTATGTATTATTTATTTCGTTATTTGGTTTATATTTGGTCCTACGCTTGTAGTCATTGAAAAGTAACTACGCGTATAAGTTATAAATTATTGTACAAATAATCGTTATAACTTGTGTAGAGAATTCGTTCGTTTAAGCTTATTAATGATGTTAATAACTTTACGTTGGAATTTTGACGAAAATAAAGTTAGTTTATTATTTACGTGCTTGGAAGTATAAATATACTTGGTGAAAATAAAGGTTCTATTTTCCTTGTATTTGTGTCGTTGATTCGAAGTGTTTTTTATAACAGTAGGTACTATAATTCTCGTGGCTTCGATGACTTTGTTGGATAAGGTTTCTACTGGTTCAAGTTATACAACTCTTCTTTAAAACCGATAGATTACTCAAAACATCTATTATTTAACAAACACTTGAATGATTCAAGGTTTTAGGAAAAATAAGATTTTGATTGATATATGTCATAAAATAGTTAAACCATTACGACGAAATAAGGTCGAAAGAGTTCCGATTTGTTGTGTTTGTTTAGTTATATTTGTCTGATCTTTAAAAGTCTATATTTGTTATTTTTAAACAAAGGTTATTTGTTTATCCGGAAAAACATTATAGTCTTTTGTCAAACCTTTCGATCTATTTTTAGCTATAAAAATGACTAACATTTTTAGAAAAATTTCGTTAGGTTTTGCTTGTAAATAGGTTCCGAACCATTTCTTCGTGTCGCTCGATTCATCATCAAATCAATTCCTATGAACTCGTTTGCTCAGTTTACATAATAACATAAGTATAAGATTAAACTAGTTTGTTGCCATCTTTGACTTGGTTTATTTAGTCGACGTTTAACAATAGAAATGATATAAGTATAAGTTACCATTTTTTTATAGTTGTTAAGATGTTTATATGTTTTAATGACCATTTTAAGTGTACACCCATCTTAAAGTTTTAGTTAACCATTTTTATTGACATAAAGTCATTACCATTCCGTGTATCAATCTCGGGTTTAGATACTTTCGGGTATTCCATTCGGCTCACCACTCGATTTTTATAACCACGAGACCCACAGTGTGACAATATTAAGCTCCGAGAGCATGAGTTTGTAGTTCGATCACTTTAGAGATGAAAGAAAACAAGATAAGTTTATCATTTTATGTGGGTTTTTTACCCGGAATTCAAGTTGGATCATCAAGATTCAAATGGATCTTTCGGATGAATTTTTAAATCAAAGAAATGTAAATGAAATGGGTTTTAGAAGCTTACGACTATCAAGCTAGGAGGTGGCGGTGGTGGCAATCGGTGTTGGTGGTGGTGGTTGACGGTGGTGGTGATGGAAGCTGATGATGATGATGGTGTTGGAGGTTGATGATGGTGGTGATGGCGGTTAAGTTTGATGATGGTGGTGGTGGATGGTGATGGGGATGGTGGTGGAGGCGAGGGGCGACGAGGATGGTGATGGAGATGAACGTGGTGGTGGCGGTCCTCGGCTGTGACGAGAGGAAGAGGAGGGACAGCGGGGTTATGGTGGTGTGTTTTGGTGTTGGACAGCTGCAGCGGGCTACGGTGGTGGTGGCTGTTTGACCAGCCGCGTGAGGGAAGGGGGCTGCAGTGGTGGTCGGTTGGTGTGGAGGAGTAGAAATGGTGGAGTGGTTTTGTAATTGGGGTTGTGTGCTAGAGTGGTATTGAAGGGGGGGGGTATTGTACTAAATCCCACATGTTTAAATTTTTTGGAAGATTTACTAGACATTTTATTAACCATGGTTAGGTTAGGAGACTAACCTAGGTTAGGACATAGGTTAGTTAGATATTTTAGTGATTAGGTATTTAGGTGGTATTAGTATTATAAAAACTAACAGCTTTACCCGGATATTCTATGAAATTACAAAATATTAAATATAGCGTTTCCATAAAATAAGCATTAAAAAGTTGACGAAAACTTTGAACGGGCCGAATATTGCAAAACGGTTGTTGGGCCTGTGTAGTTCATGTCGGGCCGGTATGCGGGGCTTTCTCCGATTTTCACGCGGTTTGATTCGTTATTCACTAAAATTAGTCGGGATCGATATGTTTGAGTTTTAAATTGTCGGTTGACTCGTCGAGTCATCTTTTTGGGCTCGGTTTGTTCGTTTTGTGTTATTGGGCCGAGTCGGTCCCAATTCGGTATACGGGCGATTCATACCGAATCGTTCTACCGTTTTGGTCGAGACAAGTTTCTAAATTTATTACGAGGCTTCAATATTGTTAAAAAATTATTGTTTTGGTCGTAAATTAATTATATAGAAATTTTAGTTTTACTTATTTTATTTGCTCATGTACCGCGCTCAGAAAATAAATAACTGTTTTGATCCGCTTCGAGCTCGAATACTTTATACTATTAAAAATAACTAGAGTTTTAAATAAAATGTTCGTTCAAAGACCTTGTCGAGTGTCGGTGTGATTTCTCACGACACTGTTTCGGTAAAATATGAAAGTCATTTTATATTTTCAATTTTTCTTGTTATTAAAGTTCCACCGATCTCGTGGTGAACTTTTGATTTTGTTATGGGTTTGTTCTTCAAGTACAAACGTGGGAATTTGTCAAGGGTGGACATTTACATGCACAGTATTTACTAATATTACTACTAGTTCAAGTTAGGCACATGTATATACATATATATATCTATTACTATATATAATACATATTGCTCAAAAGGGTAATTTGGACATGAAATTTCCTTAATCTTAAGACGCGTACAAGCATTTATGCAAAGCGTACAAATGCTTTAAGCCTCACATTTCACAGTTTACAAGCACATAGCATGAGGGTATTTTCGTCTCCCAGCCATTCAGCCCCCTTTTGCTCTTGAATACCGTATCTTCAGCAATATCTCTCCTCTCAGTTGGGCAGTCTTCTGCCAATCCCTTCGATTACCACGTTTGAGCATCTCAAACATCCTTCTAATGATGATGCATCCTGCTTTTTAATTCAATTGGACCGCTATCTCTACTCAATTCAAATTGGAGATTCAAACTCGCTATAAAATCGCAGTTGCCTCTCCATTTTCGTTTTACCATCTTCATCGCAGCAGCTCCTCTCCATCTTCATCGCAGCTCTTCAAATTGGAGGTTTAAACTCGCTATAAATTGAAGGTATGTGACGGATTCATAAATGTGCTCTTTTGTTATCGTGTTTATGCTTTTGGGATATTTCTATTCATCATCTGCTCTTCTCTTCTTTTAGGGTTCCCTCATGAATCGTGGCCTTTACGAATCCTGAACCTAAAACATCCATGAACTTCAGGTGTTTCACTCTGTGATTTTGACGGAGCATCCGTGAACTTCAGGGGTTTCACTCCGTGTCTTTATCTCTCTGAATTTGCGATTTGCTTCAAACTGACGGAAAACATGAACGAATTGACCGGTTAGTTTCCCTTCTTCACTTATTTGGTCATTGTATTTGCGATTGCTTCATCGTCGTTGTGATTTCTATCTACAGATTTGCTTAACATTTTATGCAAAGAGTTGGTGGTCCGAGGTGAAGTAGGTAATTTCTTTTCTTAACCCTACAGTTTTGTGACTATGTTTCAAATAGAACATATGGATTTTGATAATTTGTGTTTTGAAGGTTCAAGAGAAGTAGTGAGATTTGGACATAGAAAATTACAACTGGATTTTGGGAGTTTTTTTTTTGTAGAGATGTAATGATTTCTTATACTTTTCAACAACACTCAAGTCTTCAGGATATTTTCATTTGAAGTTTAAATGTTCATTTTAGGCAAATTGATTTACATATTTCATATTTGTAGTAATATGCATACCGTAGTTATTTAAATTGTTATTGAAACATATCAAACATCCAATAGCATAAAAAAGAAACTATTAAAAGGTCAATATCAAACCATATGTCTTGGGCTGATGTTTTGGTGATCTTGGTTTTGATTCAGAAACAGAGAAAAATCATTTAAATTAGTAATGGTTATAAGTATTGAACCACTCTTCTACAATTATATGATCTGCATCTTAGGGACTCTATGTAGGCTTTTATTATATAAAAACCATGTTTCATTGTTGTAACAAATCTTGAGCATGTACAGTCCAGTTTCTAAAAATCCCAATTTTGAGACATGTTGTAGAAAGAAGGGGCTGGTCATAGAGGCTGCAGGCTTTTATTATATAAAAACCATGTTTCATTATATTGGTAACAACTTATGGCATCCAAAATGTATTTTCCGACCCGTTTATTGAACTTCTCTTTAGTGGCTGTTATGATGGGATGATACATAGTCATCTCTTTAGTTGCTATTAAAATACACTTTTCTTGACTTGGATCCTTAACCATATATCTTAAAATGGAGAAACCATTTTAAATAATCTGATTAGTGATGTATTAATCAAGGTGGCTATGCATATGTGTGTTTGATATCTCTTTAACCAAGATCTTGAAAAAGGAGTTATGTAGCACTTGTGATTTTGATGATTTATGTATTAATCAAGTTTGTGTTTTGTTTTTTTCTCAGGTTTACGTGCTTGCTTTAACTTGTCACTACTACAAAAACTGCCTTCCTTGACACGCGAACGATGACACTCGATAATTCTTGACGTGCAAAAACTGAAGTGTCAAAATAAAATGTCAATTATAGGTAATTCCTAAGAATTCATGACGCGCATTTTTGAGTGTCAAGAATTTCTGTCATATTTCAAAAAAAAAAAACACGGAGGACATATAAAATCCGCGGGTCAAGAAATCCCCGTCGTCTTTTAATTTTTCCCGCCAAAAATTTCCACCAAATATTTTTGCCCTAATTTAAGTTTTCCCCAAAAAAACTCCCTCCCCTCTCTCCCAAAAAACACCGACGCCCAAAGAAGACCTCTCAAAAAATATCAACGCAGAGAAGACAACGTCTCTCCATCGACGATTTCACCCACGTCTCTCCACCGACCCCTGCGATCGATCTCCTTCACCTGCCAATCCGTCAGTGATGACGGCGATGATGTACGTTTCATCTCTAATTTCTAGCTCCTTTTCGTTATCAATTTGTTTAGATTTACGTTGATTAGTGTATGTGTTGTGTTCAATTAGGGTTATTTACTGGACGCCCTTGTTTCCGCTGGAGATGGCTTCTCTTTTAGCGGAGGTTTCGCTTTACTTTTATCTACTTGTAACTTTGTGTGACTTTGCTAGGGCTTATTAGTGTTTGATTTGAGCAGGGAAATACTCTGATGGACCGAATCCGGCTGACGAATGGTTTAAGACAGGAAAATATGTAAGTTTTTGTGTCATGAGAATCAGTTACTTCCATCTTCAAAGATTAAATTGGGACATATGGTTGTTTGTTATAGCTGAAACCCTAATTTAACTTCATTAGCTGTTCATGTAAGATTAGTCTACATGCTGTTTTGATTTACCAAGAAGTGAATGATAGTAGTGTTAAGTATGTCTTGAATTCAAGTAACTTATAACCGGCTCAAAATAGATTTTGTGGCAGTTGAGAATGAGAAATTGTATGAAATTTCAGTACCTATTATTTGTTTATCATTTGTATCTATATACATTAGCTATACGGTTTCAGCCACATTATGTTTTTCCATTGGTTAAAAGACTTAACTTGCTAGGGTTTGAGCTGTTTCGCATTATCTATAATGTATCAATGTGGATGTTTAAGATAAGAGTTCCCATCAAGCTTTTCATCTCTCCAACATACTTTTGTTGGATGTTGACACTATTTTGAATGTGTATGCTGCTTTGCTTTGCTTTGATAAGGATTAAAAGATATGAATATGAAGTGGCGGCTACTTTGTGTTGTTCTAACTAATGGTTTGAATCTTTAGATGAAAGCACATCCTGTTTATGGTACTGGTGAAAAGGCTAAGGATCCACTTTTTGGACTTGCAATGGGTGGTAGTTCTCAGACCTCAGCAGATGTCTTCAGGTACTCTCTAAAATATTCTTCTTTAAAAGCACTCTCCCATTCAATGAAAATTGCAACCATAACCGTGGGATATAAATAAAAATTATTTGTTTGGTGATGAATGTGAACAAACATAAGTGTCTTTGCCTGCCCACCTATCATGATACATATATAACATTAATTACACATTATAAATCTTTAGTTCATAACAACAATAATGAATGAATATGATTGCATTTGTTAGCTTACCAAGTGAATCTTGGAGTAATTGTGTGAGTTTGCTATTTCTATAAGGGACGTGTGCATTCTTTTGGGCAAGTGAAGATATGACATCTCCCAAGGCTGATAAAGATCTATTAATATGTTGTGCCTCTTTTGTCCTGCACGTGAGAGGTTAATTTAGTTTTTTGTTTTATTGTTCTTTGATTAGCTTAATGAACTGGGTTTGAAACTTTGAATTGAATGCATACTATTCAGCTGCTATTTGATGCACACCAAGTGTTTAATGTAATGTCCGTTATGTAATTTTCAGCATTATATGTATGGAAAGTAACAGATTTTGTATGTTCCTTTCTGCTGATAAAGGAACAAGAGAGTAACACAAAGGAGCACAATTAGAATAACCTGTCGAAGTTAACAAATTATTAGCAAGACAGGCAACCAAAGGTAAATTCACAATATCATCATGTCAATTATTTTTTTTTGCACAATACGTGTATGTTATACTCTTAAATTTGCAAATCATATTGATGCCCAATGATTTTTTTATCTGATCTATAACTGTTATAGATGGTTAAGGTAAATGAAATATGACGATTCATGTGGTGAATTGTGTAATCATATGTGGTGGTTGAATCTAAAAAGAAAGTGGTATGGTGATTAACTGGTGGCCGAGGGGAAAGTTCAAACACTCAAGACGCGAAAGACCCAAAGAGTAAGGGTATGTGACCATCTTATATTACTATAGTTTATGAGCTTATAATATTTCTACATGACTCCATATATCTTGAAATGATGAAAACCATATGAAGGATTGTATGAGATGTGGTGGAGACTTGGTGATATGCATTTCTTTCACATAATAGATGTTATAGCATGATACTACTTATAATTAGACTTGAAAGCAACATGTTACAAGTGCTTAGTTAATGAACTGTTTTCTTATAATTATTTGGCAGGTGAAAAGTTTTAGCAGGACTTTCATCAAAAAGGGTGCTATGAATTTTTGCTATAGGCAGATTGACTTTCAGAAAGTCAAACAAATCAGGTTTTACTATGATTTGCCATGCCATGTTTAGTATAATGATATCATGATTTTCCATGATCTCTTTATCATACTTTATCACTGTATTTTCATAATGGAAATGATAAATCATTTATTTAATCAGGATTAGGTGATGTAGATCCTTGTTTGACTATAGGCAGATTGACTTTCATAATTTTTTGTAACATTATTTTGACTTGTTTCCCAGATCGTTAATGGTTCTATTTCATTAACAATTCTTCAAATATAAGATACTTTGACCTTTATACATAATGCCTGATGATGTAACTTCAAAACAGGCCTGAGAACTTCTGTGAACTACTGATCAGAAAGGGGACAACAGCAAAAGAGCCTAAATGTCTTTTTTCTACGTGCATTTGATGATTGGAAAGCTGATGAAAGACAACACTCAGGTCAAGAGTATTGTTGGAGAAATTACCTTTCTTTGCAAACTTTAAGAGCTATTGATTCTCTTAGAAAGCAATTCTGTTATTTGCTCCGTGATTGTGGTATGGTTGATAATATGAAGAAATGCTATACATGGAGTCATTTGATGATGAAAACATGTACTTTTTTTTTTGCAGGAGAAAGAAAAATCAATATCATTAAAAACAATGGAAGTTGGTCTTGTATTGCTCTATTCAGTAAGTTCATATGTCTGCTTCGATTTTGATCCTTCATATAATTTTTTTCATATAACCATCATTTTCCTCACTGATGGTTTGATGGTTTTGTTACTGCAGAGACCTGTGCATCTTCTCGAACACACAAATTTATGAAATGGAGAATATACAATTGGGACATCATCTTTCGATAACACAACAACATTGGCCCTCTATGTTTATTGCGTTTCATGTTTGAAGTTGGGGATGAAACTGAAGTGAGTTCAGATGTAGAATTAAAATCTTAGACATTGGCCCTTTATGTTTATTGCGTTTCATGTTTGAAGTTGTTTAAATTGGTTGACAACATTTTAAACACTACAAGAGAAATTGTGACGGGTTCAGGTGAAGCGGGAAATTCTCTTTACGAGTTGTGAGGGGTTGCCTCAAAACACTTTTTATCCAAAAAAAATGTTTCTATTTTTTCTATTCAATTGGACATTCACTACTGATTTTTCACTACTGTTTTATTGTTGTATTTCTGTGGGGTATTTAGTGGGTTTTGGGTATCAAATCATCCTAAAAAGGGTTGTTGCAGAGGCCGGAGAATAAAGATGGAGCTTTATTAGAATATGCTTGGTTTGGTTGTGTTTGTTTTCTGCTTCCTTGCCTTCCTTTGCTTTGTTTGTAGTTGTTTCTTAACATGAATGCTTTATGTGTATAATGATTCTCCTTCATATCATATATATATATAGTATTTTTCTGCTGGTTTTAGTGGTTTTTTGGTATTGAATGATCTTATAAAGGGTTGTTATTATGGACAGAGAATAGACTTTTTAAGGGGTTACACTGTTGACTTTTGATGCTGATCTTCATACTTGTTGTTTTGAAAGCATACCACTTTTTCTTCTAAACTGGTATGTATGGAAGTTCCTATCTTTTTCACTTTTGACAGTTAATTGGTATTTAGTTAGGTCTGAGACCTAATTCTATGAAAAATCAGGTACAAGTCATTTAGTTAGGGCTGGAACTAAACTGAATGAGCCAAGAACCAGGACCTGTTGCTGTTCACGGAGTGGAGAGTTTGATATGCACAGCCATATCTATGAAAAATCAGGTACAAGTCAATAGCCTCTTTGTTAGATTTAATATGAATTCTGAAATTCAGCATACAGATATGGCATGTTGCTGTAGCAGAACCAAAAACAGGACCTGTTGCTGTTCACGGAGCGGCGGTTGAAGATCAAGAAGCAAAAATTGCCCCTGCCCCTGCTGTTGCTGTTGAGGAACCACACAACATGCCTCCTGAACCCACTCCTTTTTGGTTCACTCCTAAAAGGTACCACCCATATTTATTTTGTTTTCTTTGAGATTATATTGGATTTTATTCTCTATGCGGTATTTGCAGGTGATATATATATACATATTATTAAAGATTAGATTAGAAGCTAACATTTGGTGATTGTTTCTTTTTTTTATGCATTTCAGCCATTCAAGCCTGGTCACAGCCACAGATCAAATCAAATATTAATGCAGGTATTGCAAATCTTTTAGCTTTTAATGCACACATTTCATGAAATTGAAATGTTATCAATACCAGGTACATCTCCAGTCACTTGTTTTTAGACTAACTGCACTTGTTTTTACCTTAATGTAGCATAGTTTGTAACTGTGTGTTTGCAATGGACATTAAACAGTGATAGTTACTAGCCAAAATTGAACTTTTGGTTACCATGGGTAGACTTTCTTATTATGAGTATAAACTTTATCTTGAATATCAATTAAGGCTTCAGTTGGTCTTTGTATACAGAGTTTCGAGATGGGATTTATGTCTCATGTTGGTTTCCTACATCTTGAGATAAATGTGGCATGGCCTTGCTTTATCTGTTTGTTTAATATGATGTAGACCTGCTGCCTAAACTTGTGTGAATCTAAACTTTTGCTCATCTAAAGACTCATGATTATTATTGTCTTTTCATGATTGATTGCGTAGATATTGTATATAGGTATACTTTTGTAGTTAAATTCTTTGTTGGCTGATGAGTTTTTGGGATGAATGTGTTTTCATAGCTTGAAAGTTTATATGTTTAATTGGATACTTCATTGGGTAGTTAAATATCTGATGTTTTGAGTTATTGAATAAAATCTTGGGCTGTGAATTGCAGAACATAGGGGTTTCTTGTTCTTTTCAGCGGTGACACTGGTGAAATACGGGCTGAGGTGAGAGAACAAATAGACACAAAAACAACTGAGTATGGTAATTTTCTATTGCAAATTGTTTTCTTTTGAATGACAACTGTAGGTTGGAATATTAGAAGGTCAATTTATACCATTCCTAAACAGGCTCACAGCCTAGTATGTTTGTTGTCTGATGAAATTATAGTTCAATAGAAGGGACAGCCTCACAAGTTTAGATTGCACATTCAAATTTTCTCAGGTTGTTGTATTTTCTTGCAGAGTAGGACTGAGCACAGGTTGCAGATTTCAAGAGCCATAGATTGCACATCCAATTTGTAAACTTATGTTAACTTTGTAATTTTTACTATATATGTGAAGTGCATTATTTTGTTGTAAGTGTATTGTATTTTGTATTGAGGTTAATTTCCATTTAATGTGGAAATTAGTGATTTACAAACAAATAATTTTTTTTTGTTAATTTTTTAAAAACATTCTTGACGCGCAAAAATGCGCGTCATTGTTCGCGCGTCAAGAAATTATTGACACACATTTTGCGCGTCAAGAAGCTTCTTGACCCCGGCTTCCTTGACACGCATTTGCGTGTCAAGAAGACCCTTTCTTGACACGCATTGCGCGTCATAAATTGCGTGTCAACGTTCGCGCGTCAAGAACTTCTTGACACGCATTTTACGCGTCAAGAAGCTTCTTGACCCCGGCTTCCTTGACGCGCATTTGCGTGTCAAGAAGACCCTTTCTTGACACGCAATGCACGTCAAGAAAGGCAGTTTTTGTAGTAGTGTGTAAGTCCTTTTGCAGCTTACTTTTAAATTATTCACAAATATTCATATTCTGTTTTTTTTTTTTAATCTTAGTGTATGCTATAGCTTAATTACTGTGTAGGGGTTTATTATTGTTTAAATGTTTGCCGTTTAATTGTATGTGCTATAATCACAACAACACTTTTAGTGATGTAGCAAGTTCTAAGTTGTATAATGGCACTCAACTCTTCCTAATGTAGCTATTTGAACCTGCTTCAATTGTTACTAAAATAGGTGGATAATACATAATGGGTGGTTACTGGTTTGGAAGATCGGACGGTTAAAATGTACATGTATTTTACATTCAGTTCCTGCTGCACACATTTAAATACAATTATTTGAATTAAAATTGATTTAATGGAACAACATCAATACACCATAAGTAGCAGGACTGTAGTATTTTAGAACACTACACACCAATCATTAGTTGTGGCCTTTCCTGCGTAACATTAAGTTGACTTTTAGTTTGGAATGATTCCCACTCTCATAAAAGTAGTATTAGGAGTATAATAGATGCATGTGTGAATTTTCCTTCAAAAATTATACATGACAGTTTATAAAACTAGAGGTATTTGACATACCTATACTGGTACATATTCCAGTGGTACATAAAGTAAACCTGTTGTTATTTTGACATAAAGTAAACCTGTTGTTACAAGTCTTGCTTGAGTTTTCATGGAATGAAAAAAAGTCTTGCTTAAATATGTTTTTGGTTGAAGGTCAAAAAAATTAGAAACGAAGGAGATGGATAGAGATACCAGTCATATATAGAATATAGAGAGAGAATTGATATTTGTATCATAGAAAGAGAGAGACAGCTAAAAGTTGTATAATTTTCTTTTCTTGTGAAAGTCTATACACAGTCCCACAGTCCTCACTGTTAAAAGTACCTGTTTTTTCTTTTAAGTATACTGTTGCTTTTAAAGTATACTATTGGGGTGTCTTTTGTTTGCAGGAAACTATATTGTTAATTTTGATTTTAGCTTTGAATTATGGTGTTGTAGTTTTATAATATCTTGATGAGGTATTAAAAGGAATTGAAACAATTCTAAGTGATTTTTTTGTCATACTTAGGTAGGTTATATATATATTTTATTTTCTTACCATGATGGGTTTGTCCTTTCAAAACATCTTCATATGGAAGATAATTTCCATCTTTTTTACAAAGAATAAAAGACTCAAGCTTTATAAATTTTAATTTGTACAATTCTGAATGGTGATTTGAAAGTACCTCTGACCCATTTCTGTGCTAATTCCTTAATTTATATCTACTAAAGGAGTTAAGTAATTTACTTGGTGCAATCAAAATTAGGTGAGATGGTGAAGTCCATACTAATCCCATGAAATTCTACTACTTTTGATTACACCATCTCACCTAATTTTGATCACCTAAACTGTTGTTATGAAGTCCCTATGATAGGCAAAGATCTGAGGTTTGTTTTAACCATAGAAGTAGCCGTGCAACTTTGTTTATGATATTTTGTAATTAACAACTATGATGGGCAGTACACATTTACCAAGGGTTTATTTTGTAGTTTATACTGCAAGTTAAAAGTTATATACCATGGACCAACCAGTCCTTTAAACCTAGATGTGTATGGATTATCTTATTGTTCTAGAAATTAGTTGATAAGGTATTTATTTGGCAGGTATAGATGGTTAGGAATGGATTTAGATGCTGCAATATTGAAGTTGGAGGAATGAAGAGGCAATTAGAGGTAAAATTAATCAAAAAGTCAAGGCCAACCACTTTATATTGTATTTTTGGACTTTTGGAAAGATAGTACTGTAGTTGTTTTTAATAAATAAACACTTGAGCTCTATTATAGAGCACATCTTCTAATGGTTCTCTGAATACTTGTGACACAGGTGCAGCATATCACAATCTAAAGAGGAAAGTTACTTATGAATGAAGATGTGACTACCTGCATATTAAAAGGGTTTGTGAGTGCATATAGGAAAGGGAAATGAGGCGAAACTGTAGATGGCACTTATGTGATTTCATAGAGACGCTAATGAAGGTTTTTCTTGTGTTCACGAAAACTCCACATGGTTGTTTTTCCCTTTGATTTAGCAGATTTGCATGTTGATTAAGGTTTGTGTATATTTATCTCATCCACCGATTTATGTTTTCACAGTTATGTATAGTGTTTATTGATCCAGTTTTGAGGATTTTTTACAACTCGAATTGGACTTTATAAAAGTCAACACGTTTAAAATGGAGCTTCTTTGTTGATTTTGTTTCTGCCATTTTGGTTTAATAAGATCGACCATTTTACATTAATTATAAATTGAGCATTGGGTATGATTTCCTAATTTATGATGGTCGTTGTTCATTTATGTAGTCTGCAGGGTGCTCATTGCAGTTGAAATACTATGAATATAAATGACTTTTCACAGAGCTACTGGTCATAACCTTATCCACACAGTTATATGCATTCCTTGAGTTATGGGATTTAGACAGAAGATATGTATATAATATACAACCAGATGTTATGTTTATGACTAATATATACTCTTATTGGGTGTTTGTTATTATTTAACTGAGATCTGCAAGGTTATATTCACTACAACGCTATTAAGAACGAGAAAACAAATAAACGTATAACTATATATTGTCATCTGGACGTACTATATATTATCATCGGGACGCATTATAAATTGTCATGTACCGCATTATAAATTGTCATCGAGACGCATTGCGCTAACAGAAACGAATACCACGATGTAAATTGTCGTGTCGTCGTAACGCACGAACAAACAGTGAATAACGCACTATAAACTGCCGTCGCCACAACGCGTGGGCACCATGCTATATATATATATATATATATATATATATATATATATATATATATATATATATATAGAGAGAGAGAGAGAGAGGGGAGGAAGATCAAATGCGAACAGCCCTTAGCGTGCGAACAGTGCGAACACGCAAACAGAAGAAAAATAACATGCTATAAACTGTCGCCGCTGCAACGCGCGGGCACACGGCTAGTATATATATATATATATATATATATATATATATATATATATAGGGGAAGGATCAAATAAAAACAAAATGTTATTGCGAAAACAAGAAAACAGATATTAAAACCTCTATAACTTCCTCATACGATAATATTTTTTTAAAAAATTTGTACCAAAAGTCTTAAAATTACGTCACCTTTAATTCTGGGAAAAAAATTAAAAATATAAAATTTCGTGATTTTTTTTATTATTGCACATGTGCAATAATACGTATTAATTATATTACACATGTGCAATATTAACAAAAAAACGTTAATTTTTTTTTTAATTTTTTCCAGAATTAAAGATAACAGAATTATAAGATCTATGGCATAATTTTTTATCAAAAATATTAACGTATGAAAAAGTTATAGAGGTTTTAATATTATTGCACATGTGCAATAATAAATTTTTATTGCACATGTGCAATAATAAAAAAATAAAAAAAACGTTGAACTTTTTTTAATTTCCTCCAGAATTAAAGATAACAGAATTATAAGATTTATGGTGCAATTTTTTATAAAAAATTTTAACATATGAAAAAAGTTATAAAGGTTTTAATATTATTGCATATGTGTAATAATAATAATAATAAAAATTATTGCACCTGTGCAATAATAATTTTTAAAAAAATTTGATTATTTTTTAAATTTTTTCCCATAACTAAAGATAACATAATTTTAAGGATTTTGGTGCAAAATTTTTATAAAAATATTAACGTATGAAAAAGTTATAGAGGTTTTAATATTTGTTTTCGTGTTTTCGCAATAAAAGTTGTTTTCACATGATCCTTACCCTATATATATATATATATATATATATATATATATATATATATAGTCAAAGTATAGGTTTGACCCGGTACCCGGTATTTTCGGATGAGTTGTCACATATAGACCATCCTTTCTAAGTGTTTTTATTAAAATCATTCATTAGATATTTTAACACCTGGTTTTAGGATGATAGCTTCTTTTTTATTAAACAGAACATTCAACTTCTTATCACACATTTGTGAGACACTTAGAAGATTAAGGTTGAGAACATCAACATAATTTACCTTGTCAAAGGTAAGCTTCCCATTGGTAACTGTACCTTGTCCAAAAAATTTTTCCCCAGTGCTTCCAAAAACGACTGGTCCTCCATTAACTCTTTTTGTATATTTTTTAGTAAATCTTTATTTTGTGTCATGTGGCAAGAACATCCATTATCTACGACTCAGATCCTGTTCTGAGATTTATTGGATGTGATCTGCACATGGTAAGACAAAATATGAGTTAATTTCTGAGGGAGACCCAAGCCTTTGTGGTCTTGGGTCTTCCCTTTGTATCATTGTATTTGTACCCTTTGAGTACAAGTGTTTGAGTCACTTCTTTAGTTTTTGATGATTCAGCCGTTAACTGATTATGAGTTAAAGATGACTCTCTATGGGAATAGAAAAAGAGTTTAGCTCAGACTGAAAGTCTATGTCCTTTTGTTTTGTGATATTTCTTCTTGATCTATATTCCCTCTGTCTTCTGGATTTTGTTTTTTCAGAATAGGTAAATTTGAGATCTGAAGGTTTTCTTTGAAATACCTGTTTCTTTTGGCCATTAGGGACAATTTTATTTTGATTAGGACAAAATCTTTGTTGAAATCTTTATTTAGAGGCCTAGAGTTTGTCAGGACCGATTTCACGTCGAGAATCTCGATCTTGAGAAAGAACAGAGGTGAGAGGAGGGAGACGGGATGAAGAGAATCAAAGATAATAAATGACAAGAAAAGATAAAACAAACGATTCATTGATTATTGCTGAATGATTACAACGAACCGAATAATTACAAACTCGTCATTGGAAATCCACGGTCACATTGGGTTGAGCTCAAACCCAATGTGTGACTCTCTCTCTCTCTAGAATGATAGCTCACATCACTTATTATTCATCCATTATTCATCTTTTATCTAATGAAGCTATCCCTTCCTATTTATAGAGAGCCCATGTGCTCACTAGCCCACTAACTAGCTAACACAAATAAAATGAGCTAAATAAAAATAAAACAAATGACATAATTATTATTAATTAAATCAAAGATGATTTAATTAATATGAAGCTTGACTCGCTCGAACCGATCTTCCGTTAACTTTTACGTTGACCGTTGACCCGAACGGTTGACTTTTCCAGAAAACGTCTTCGGTCCAAACTTGCAAGCCTCGAGCATCACAACCCGCGTCTCTGAATCAAATCATAATGGATTCTTCAACCGAATTATTCGAGAATAGATTTGATGGCGTCAGTCACACTTATTAAAAGTTCCAACAATTCCCCCTTAACTGACGCTTTCAAATCTGTCATACTGGTGAAGAACCGCTCTGTCGTGCATCTTCAAAGAATAACTGATAAACCAGAATTTTTCTGTTGTAAAGATTCCCCCTTTGAATAAGCATCTTCTGTTCTTGTTGCTCCAGTTGAGATCCAAGTGCTGCAGTTCACTCGGTTCACACGGTCGGGTACAATACTAAGAAAGCTGAACATCGGAGTCAAAATTGCAACAAATCGGATCAGATAAACCAATCAAACACTGAAAATGCTCCAACTTCAGATAATCGACCCTATAATCCAAATCCATAGAAGTTCTCCCTTTTCTCTAGATCCCTCTGAAAACATCTGATGCGGAAGCGGAAAATCAGATGCAGAGAGTGGAACCGTTCCGCTCAGTTCCGAAGAGAAAACGGTACTGAAATCCTGAAATCGGACAATCTTGCGAAAAACCGGAAGCCGGGTGCAGACAGTTGTGAATGATCCATGAATACTGAACTTGTTCCGCGTGACTGGGTTGGATGCAAAAACAATGTCAAATCGGTGAAAAACTGAGATCCCGAGCATAAACGCAAAATTTATTCAAAACCGGAGTCTTCATAATTTTTGGTGAAGAAAATCGAGCTCGGAAAAATATTCCGTGAAGAATTCTGAGTCAAACGGTGCAATTTGGAATGAAACTGAGAAGACCGTAAATTTTATTCAAGTAACGGCCTTCCGTTAGAGATTTAACGGAATATTCCGATATTTAACTGAGATTCCAGTTAATTCGGTTAGATGACATCAGCGCTGCATCAGCTAAACAACTTGGAGTGAGACATAACGAAACAGTCACAAACTTAACCGAGAAGCGAAACCAGTCCGTCAGTGGTCGTTAGCTAACGTGGTTTTGACGTCAACAAAATCTAGAAACCCGGTCGAAATATGACGGAATAAATCCATGACCACTAAAATATTTTCACAAATCCGTTGCGACGTTATCCCGTTAGTCTCGTAAAAGACTGATGAGAAATACCCCGTATTTAACGAAATAATGCAGAAAAATTAATTAGTGGAAATTAAATCTCAAAAAAAATTCCATGATCCTTGTCAATTAAATTAGACCAATCAGAATTAGTCTTTATATTTGATCCATCGGCCAGAAAAAAATTGATCCAACAGCCATTATTTGCGATCCGTGTGAGAGGATTGCCAACCAATCAGAGACGAGCAGAGAAAACACATAATCTGATCCTACGGTGGAAAATAGAAGGATCTAAGGGCTGATATGCGTGATCCAGGTGAAGGGGGGATGCGCCAATCATGGGCAGCTAGCAAAATGGATTTCAACGGATCTTTTATTGTGGTGGGACCCAGCGCTTTATTGTGACCAATAGAAAATTGACAACCAATGGAGCATTCAACGGATCTTTACTCCTGGTGGGACCCACGCGTTTTCATGCCAGCCAATCAGGAATGCCCAGCGGATGGCCCTTTAGCGAGATTCTTGCACATATGGGACCAGTCGCCAATTCCTCAACCAATAAAGGCTAGACAGCGGACAAAGGTTTGACCGTAGGAAAGAGAAAGACATTCCCTTTCAGCCAATCCAGGAGAGACACATCAGCAACAAGCCCCCACCTGCGTCTCCTTCAACCTGCAAACCCTAAAAACGGTCGGATTAAAGAACCAGTCGCCGGAAAATGAACTAGCACGCCGGAAAACCGTAATAAGTTCATATCTCCGAGAATACTCAACCAAAATCGATGATTTTTGGCTCAGAGAACTCGTGAGTCGATCCTCTACACATCCATACGATCAGAATCGTCTGAAATTTATTTGAACGAAAACCCAGTTGACGAGATATGTCGAGATCGCCAAACTTTATTGAAGTCGCCAAGGCTACACGAGGTCGCCAAGGCTTATTCGAGGTCGCCAAAGTCATGGCGAGATCGCCAGGTTATGAAATCGCCAAGAACATGCTCAAGATCGCCAAGAATTAACTCGAAATCGCTAAGAAAAAGTTCATAGACACTCGAGATCGCCAAGTATATCTTCAAGGACATCTCAGGTCGCCAAGAACACCTTCAACAGCTGTGAGATCGCCAAGGCAATCTTCATAAAAAATGAAGAACACCAAGAACACCGTGAAACACACACTACTGTGTGTTTCTCCAGATCTGCCCAAACCGTTGCGTTTCAGACAAAACCGATGCTCCCAATGGATCCGGAACGCGTTTTCCATCAAGATTCATACTTTATTTCATCCAAAAACACTGATTAAAACACCAAAAACTCAGAATCAAAGCTCTAAAAATCTTCAATACTTGATGTTTTTGAGTGATTCAAGTTGCTATCATCCCTAAATCATGAGTCTAACATGTATGCATGTTCAATTTTGACTCAAAATCAGTGAAAGATAGACATTTATTTTCAAAAGAAACGCACAGCACGTATGCTCTGTGTTCGCATAAATCTGGAAATCTCAAAAATTGACCCATTTATTGTGATTATTGATGAAATCTAAGCATTCCAACAGATTCCTTATGAAATTTCGTTCAAAATGGTTCAAGGAATCACACAAACACCTAGATTTGATGACTTGAATGAGTGATTCTTCAAGTTTTTGAGAAAACTCAAGAACATGAAGAACAATGGCTCTGATACCATATGTCAGGACCGATTTCACGTCGAGAATCTCGATCTTGAGCAAGAACAGAGGTGAGAGGAGGGAGACGGGATGAAGAGAATCAAAGAAATAAATGACAAGAAAAGATAAAACAAACGATTCATTGATTATTGCTGAATGATTACAACGAACCGAATGATTACAAACTCGTCATTGGAAATCCACGATCACATTGGGTTGAGCTCAAACCCAATGTGTGACTCTCTCTCTCTAGAATGATAGCTCACATCACTTATTATTCATCCATTATTCATCTTTTATCTAATGAAGCTATCCCTTCCTATTTATAGAGAGCCCATGTGCTCACTAGCCCACTAACTAGCTAACACAAATAAAATGAGCTAAATACAAATAAAACAAATGACATAATTATTATTAATTAAATCAAAGATGATTTAATTAATATGAAGCTTGACTCGCTCGAACCGATCTTCCGTTGACTTTTACGTTGACCGTTGACCCGAACGGTTGACTTTTCCAGAAAACGTCTTCGGTCCAAACTTGCAAGCCTCGAGCATCACAACCCGCGTCTCTGAATCAAATCACAATGGATTCTTCAACCGAATTATTCGAGAATAGATTTGATGGCGTCAGTCACACTTATTAAAAGTTCCAACAGAGTTCTTTCCGGAGTGACTTTTGTCATCCGATGTAATTTTTACCTCGGGTTTGTGAAAGTGATCTTCTGAGGTAATTTTTACCTTGGGTGCCCTTTTTCTCTCGTTTTGATGCTTTCCAGAGTGATTTAGTCCCTCCGAGGTAACTTTTACCTCGGGATTATGAATTTTGCCTTCCAAGATAAGTTTTATCTTGGAATCAAATTTTCTTTCTCTAGGTGCAAAGATACTCCTAGGTTTTTGCTTATTTTGAGTTTTTGTGGAATGAAAATGGTCAAATTTCTCAATGTCATGATTGCTGACATTTTCTGATCTTTGCTTGTCAACAGAGTTAGGTTGTGTCTGTTCTGAATGAAATTTATTTTGAACTTTTGACTTTCTAAAGTTGACCTTTTTGTTGACATTATCACAAGACAATTTAGATTTAATAGAACTTTCTATTCTTTCAGCTATTTAACTTTAGAAAGCTTGACTAATATTCAAAAAATGGATTGTGATGACAATTGATAGCAAGATGACCGATTTTTCCACAGATCAAACATTCCTTCAGCATTTTAGTTTTAGTGACAAACTCAAGATTTTTTTAGACTGAAGGTGTTTCCTCTTTTGAAGAGTTTTGAAAGGAATCAGTTTCAGTTCCTTTGGTTTCTGTTAATTTCCAGAGAGATTTCAAAATTTTTATCAGAATTGCTGTAAATCTGAGGTTTACTAGTGACAGCCTTTTCTGTTATAGCAGCTTCTGATAAGACCCTTTCATTTTGGATGTTAACTCAGATATGTCACTTGAAATTGAAATTTCTTTTCTTGTTTTGATAATGGGATTAGGGGTAAGTTCAACTTTTGTTTCTTCATTCTTTACCTTTTTCACACATTCAGTGTATGAATCAGGATAAGTGACTTTATTATACCAATTCCATTATTCAAATGATTTCCTGTTGCTTTCTGACTTTGTTATAGTTTTAATTACTAGCCTGTAGTTTATCACAGTCATCAATAGCAACAGAAAATTTGATTTCACAAATACTCAATTCAGATTTTACATCCTCCTATTCTTTGTTTGCAAATTCTAATTCAGAAAGCAGATCCTTGATTTGAGTAACAAAATTGGATTTTTTCATATTTTAATGCACTAATATTGTTGATTAATTCCTCAATCTTATTGTTGTATGCAATATCAGCTTTTCTAGAATATTCTTTGATTTCTTTTAGGCTTGCCATTTCCTCAATGAGTTCAAGGTTATGTTTTCTATAATTTTCTATTTGTTAAGCACATTCAGGTTTGCAAAGAAAAGAAAGTACTTCATTTGGAATCTCAGTATTTACCTCATAGTTTAAAGAGGTATCCATGGATTAAGTAGAGGAGTTCTCAGTAGAGTAAGAGATTTCCTTTGCCATTAATTCATGATTGATGTGACAGAATTCTTGTATGATTTCTTCCCATTCAACACAGCTGGTTTGATTAGCAACAACAGCAGTTGCATGGATTTGTGGCTTTGAGCTTGATGAAGGAGCAGTGGGACCTTTAGTAGATGCATTTGAAGTTAAAGATTTTGTTCTTGAGTCTATAGCATGAGTGGGGTAGGTAACTGGTGTGTATGCATTGTGAGGTCTCTGATATTTATTTCCTCCATCTTGGCTTGTGTTCTCTCTTCTAGGTTGCTTGCATTCCCTAGCAAAGTGTCCTAATTGGTGACAGTTGTAGCATTTAGCTTTACTTGTGTCAAACCCAATTTGAGCATTTCTTCTCCATTGAATTTTCTTCATGTTCTTTTGTAGAACCTTTGCGCACGTAGGGAGATCATTGCTAGTTGTGTGTTGATGTCCATCTCTTCTAGATCATCAGCACTGAAGCATTCTAGATCTGATCTAGTGAGCCCGTCCTGACTGTTTTCTGCAATATGAGCAAAGTTGTTATAGAAGAGAGGCATGATTTCATTACCTCTAGGTGATGTAGGGTAAGTGATCAAAGAAGCATGTTCACTGTAGTGACTTGTATCTTCATGAGTACTGATGAGTGCAGTAGAAGTTGAAATAGTCAAGTTTGCTGGCTTGTTCAGAACACTTGAATTTTCATTGATTTCCATTTCATGTGCACCGAGCATCCCGTGAAGTTCACTTAACTTCAAAGTTTTGAGATCCTTGTTATATTTGATGCTTACAGTATATATTGTCCAAACATCAGGAAGTGATCTCAGAAACTTCTAATCACATCGTCATTTTCCATCTTCACATCATTTCCCTGTAGTTCATCAAGAAGTTGAACAAAACGTAGATACTGAGCATTCATACTCTCACCAGTTTTGTGAGAGAAGTTCTCATCTCTCTGTTTTAGAACATCCTTCTTATTTTCTTTCACTTCATGAGTTCCTTCGTACATTTCGTTTAAAGCTTTCCATAAGTCAAAAGTTGTTTTGCAATTTTTGAAACCTACGAGAACAGAATTTGGAAGTGCTTCCTGTAATGCCCATAAAACTTTGTGATCTCCCTCAACCAACTTGTGGTCATCATCGGAATAGTCAACAACAGCTTTTACTATATCTACACTTGGTGTAGTAGCAGATTTTGCTGTAGGGATAGTAGGGCCATACATAACAGATTTCCACATTCTGTAATCAGAATGATGAAGATAGCCTATCATACGTAATTTCCATGTTTCAAAATCATCGGGAATGAATGATGGTGGTTTGTTTGAACTACCATTTCCTGATTCTCCCATGATTAAGAATGAAAATGAGGAAAGAGTGACTTTTTATCAAGAAATAGAGTGTGTGGGTAAAACAGAGGTTTTTAAAAACTAATTTTAAATTCAAGTTTGAAAAACACGAGCCAATGCTCTGATACCACTAGTAGGATCGAAATCTGGTTATAGAGTTTAACCAATTACAAGGTTTGACTTAGAATTAACCAGGCGGAAACAAGTTAATTCTTATGCCATGTTTAAAGTAAAATGGTATGAAATCAAATACAAACCAAGTATAACACTGATATGAATAAAACTGGGCACTATATTATAACTTGATTTCGAAGTACATATGTGAGTGATTTACACACACTTGAAATAAGCAGCTAACAAGTGTATATTTATAGTGCCTTAAGAAATCAAGGAGAGCCCTTGATTCCTCTAACGATCGTCTAGACCATCGAGTAAAGATACATGAACTAGAATAATATTAAACTAGTCTAGAAGATAAGTGTCAGCTTCATATCAGGAGAAGAGCGGTTAAAACTAGATCAGAATTATCAAAGACAAGTGTAGCTGGTCAAGTTGCAATCTGAGATAACTCGCCTTACTGAGGTAACTTGAGTTATCTCGGGCACGTCCATTGTCCAAGATAAGCTGTGCTTACGAGATAAAAAGCCTTCCGAGATAACTAGAAGTTATCTTAGGCAGTTTGTTCTTCCGAGATAACTTATCTCGGGTCTTCTATTCCTTCCTAGATAACTTATCTTTAGTTGATCGGCATCACTTCTTCAGAAGAAATAATTCTTTACACTTCAAAGGCCAAAGAACAGAAACAAAGGAAATCATCTTCATTAGCAGGGTTTTTCATATCTGGATCTGCTTTTGAAGATGACTACATTGAAAAACAAAATATGCAAAAACTACTTTGGGACTCTCTCAAGGAATGTATTTGACAGAACCATCGAAAGTCAAGTTGAAGAAAACTCAATATACACAATGCCCATGATAAAAGAGTTTGCGACTATCAAAGCTCAACCAATGCAGAATCATCTCTGGATAGATCACTTCAACAAATATGAGGTAAAAACAATCGAAGGAGAATCAAGAGAGTTCACCGACAACGACCTTGACAAGATGAATCCTATTCAACTGATATCCTTCCTAAGGTACTTTTCAGCCCAACTTTCAAAAATTGAAAGAGTAAGCATTGCTCTATATAAAGGATTAGAAGCGGGAAAAAGGATATTCAGAAGGCAAGAAAAGTTGGACATTCAACTTGCCAAAGACGCTGATATTCCTCTGTTGTTCCTAACAAAGCCAAATAAAGACATCCCTCCGAGAATCTCATGGAGGGGATCTGGAATAGCAGCACTTCGCACAACTCCTAGACTTTGCTTCAGAGATCGTAAAGAAGAAAGATGATTTTTCAGACTTGAAGAAAAGCAGAAGTATACAAATCAGGCTCTGAACTTCTTTCTATTCATTCTAGTAGGATGCAAGACGAATAGCTGCGCAGCCAGAGAGGTCATAAAAGCAAAGATTGAATAAATACAGAAGGAGAGAACAATCTTTTATACCCTACTAGAAGAGTGCAACAAAAATTACAACTTTGAAATAAACTCTCTTACTGGTAGGGCCAAGATAAAGGAAAAAATTGTAAACTAGTAACGTTATGTATCTTGATCAATAAAATGATCTACTTACCTTTATTTTTCTTTTTATTTATTTTCTTCAAATACTTAGGGGGAGATTGTTAGAAGACAATGTAAATGTAAAGGAAAACAATTAAGTATTAGAAGAAAAGATAAGATATATCCTTAAAAGAGAAAGGATATGAAAATCTGTACAATTTACAGATTTCTGTATTCGTACAGAACTACTCCGGAATTTCTGAAGTAGTTCTGTATAGACCAGATTCTACAGAAATCCTCATTTATGTAGAAGGCTTCTAATGGGAAGCATTACTAGTCTTCAAAGAAGAGTCCTGAAGGAGTTTTGGACTAGCAGAAGATAAAGTTTAGGAGAAGAATAATTCTGCATTTGTGTGAAGTACATAGAGATAAATGCAGAATATCCTTCATTTATCTATTTAACAATGTTGGCACAATTTGATTTAAACAAGATAACCAACTTGGCATTAAACAAAAAAGTAGTTGAAGACAGTTGAAAAGAGATAAATTGAATATCCTTCATTTATCTCTATGTACTCTGACACACTCCAAATTCAACCGTCCTCAACCACATTATCCACTTGCAACTTGCTAGTACTTCCTATAAATAGCAAGCAGACTTCACCAAAGAAAGTAAGACAACAAGCTTACAATTCACAAGCTTCTCAAAGCAATTACAACTTACTCCCATAGAAAAATTATTTCTGTTGATATATTTTTATAGGATAAACTCGTGTAAACCATTATTTACATTAGATGATATACAGAAAAAACCTTTTTTCATGAATTGTTGTCTTCCAGTTTGATTTACTTTGCGCAACTTGTTTATCTTGTTTAAATCAAATTGTGCCAACATTGTTAAAGAGCCCCTACGCTTCTACTGGATGTTTTTGGAGAGATTTAGAGAAATAGGGGAAATTATTATGGATTTGGATCATCCGGCAGATTATCTGGAGTTGGAACATTTTTAGTGTTTGATTGATTTATCTTATTCGGTTTGTTACGGTTTGGACTCCGAAATTTAGCATTCTTAGCATTGTACCCGACCGTGTGAACCGAGTGAGTAGTAGCACTTGGGGCTCTACTTGAGAAACGAGAACAGGGAAGCTTATTCAGAGGGGGAATTTCTACGAAAGGAAGCTTCAGATTTATCAGTTATTCATTTAAAATGTACGACAAAGCAATTCTTCATCAGTTTAACAGGTTTGAAAGCATCGGTGAAGGGGGAATATGTTGGAGTTAAAATTTATGTGATTGACGCCATCAAATCTATTTACGAAGAATTCAGTTGAAGAATCTATTGTGATATGATTCAGAGACTGGGTTGTGATGATTGAGGCTTGCAAGTTTGGACTAAAGACGTTTTTCTTGAAAAGTCAAACGTTCGAGTCAACGGTCAACGTAAAAGTCAACGGAAGATAGGTTCGAGCGAGTCAAGCTTCATATTAATTAAATCAACTATGATTTAATTCATATTTATGTTATTTGATTTTTTGTAATTTGCTCATCTAATTTCTGTTCACTAGTTAGCGGGTTAGTGAGCACAAGGTCTGTCACTATAAATAGATGTGATAGCCCTCATTTGAAGAAGATGAATCTTTTAGAGTGAGTTAGCACCACTTCTAGAGAGAGAGAGAGAGAGAGAGAGAGAGTCTCTCCATGGGTTGGAGCTCAACCCATGGAGGTCATGGATATGTTCTTCAGTATTGTAAATCCTTCGACTAAATGAAAGCATTCGACTTGATTATCATCATTCTTGTTGTTCATCTTAGATTCTTGTTCATCCCGTCTAACGGTCTTTTCGAGCTCGTTGTTGAAAACGGGTTCGGGTCTTTGAAGTGAAATCGGTCCTGACAAATGGTATCAGAGAGGGTACCGATCGATTTGTCTCACGACCAATCCGATCACTTAGATCTGGATTTTGTTCCACTTTGTAGCTCAAGATTGGCAATTTCGCTTATGATGATAGATTCATGTTGTTGGGTTCATTCGGATGTGTTTTCATGCTCTATGTGTTCAAATCAGTGAGAAAAATGAAGATCCGAGCAAAATTTTCGTAACAGTTGGGTTTTCACGAATTTGGGTTGTTCTTCAAGATTCCGAGTTTGATTTCGAGTTTTCAGTGTTAGAATCAGTGTTTTTGGATGAAGCAAAGTATGATTCTTAGTGGAAAACGTGTTCCGGATCCATTGGGAGCATTGGTTTCATCTAAAATGCAAAGATTTAGACAGATCTGGGAAAACACGCACTACTGCGTGTTCTATGGTGTTCTTCATTTTTCCAGAAATGGGATAAGTTTCGGGTCAGATTCAATGATTGTTCCTATTTTTCGAGAGTTGCATGTGGTCAGAATTGTTAGAGCATATTCCTTTGCTACATTGTGTCTCGTGTATTGTATCTAAATTAGAGCGAGTTTGTGAGTCAAGAAGTCAACATACCTTGGTGGTCGTACAAAATGGTCTGCCGTACCAATTGGTACGCCCGTACCAATTGGTTCGCCAGTTGGTACGCCGGCCAGTATGTTGTTAGTATAAATCGTTCATGTTAGAGAGAGTTCATTAGTTCTGTCATTCTATCATCTTAAGTGTGTGTAACTGAGTGTGTATTTTCTCTTTAGAACTCTTCGTATTCTCTAAGTGAAATCAATAAAGCAAAGCTTTATTTACATTCGTTGTAATCGTTGTGATCGATTCATGCAGTAGTAAGATCCGTTCAGGTACTTACAAGTGGTATCAGAGCAATCCTGGTTGCTCTACTGCTGTGTTTTGATCCAATTTGAAATTCAAGTGAGAGAAAGTTGAGGTTTCTTTGGTTTTTCATCAATTTTTCTCAATTTCGAGTGTTTGTGATGCTAAAACTGATTTCTGAACGTTCCTAGAGTGTTTTTGTTGTTTACTCTTCCAAATTCCAGTCAAAATTCGCAAAAATCAGTCGAATCTGTGTCGGTACGCCGAATGATATGATGGTATGCCAGATGATCCATTGGTACGCTCCTTGGTACGCTAGGCAATCTTCATAGATTTCTGGTTTGTTGAGTGTTGGTACGGAAGACAATCTTCAACAGTGGTACGCGACGGTTATTGATTCGTCCGGAGGCAGTTACGCAGTACCAAGGTTGTATGCTGACAATTCTGGTACACCGAGTTGATTTGGTCCGTTTCTTGGTACGTTAAAGAAAGTTGGTACGTTCCTGGTCCGGTGAAGGTTTTTGGTATGGAAGTCGATTCTTTGGTACGCTGGCAAAAAAGTGGTGTTCACTAAAATTGACGTAACTTGAGTTCCGTTAAGAGTTACGGGAGTTAATAACAGCCAAAATGACCGTCTCGGAGAGATCTACAGTTTACTCGCCTAACAGCTAGTACCCTCCGGTTTGACCCCCAAAATCCGCTTCTAAGACCTTCGTTTTTGGGTTTGAAGTTTTGGCGTTCGATTTTTAACTTCAAAATGAACGATTTTTAAGCATTTTCAGCTGCTCAGACTTCAATGCAAATCATGATGAACTATGATAACGAAATAGGAACAACTCAAAAAGTTCCCAAGTTGCTAAAATTGGAGGATTATCATAATTGGAAGAAACGATTTGAATCGTACATCTTTTCTCAAGATGTTGATTGTTGGATTCCAATTGAAAAAGAATATGAGTATCCGATGATAAGTCCTAGAAAGCCAAAGATGATTAGTGATTTTGATTCTGATGAAAGAAAAGTGTTTGCAAGATAGAAGAAAACTTATAGCTTTCTTACAATGGCTTTACCCAAGGATTTGATGCATCAATTTAAGAATTACACAACTTTTAAGGAATTGTGGGATGTTATTGCAGAAAGATGTGAGGGTAGTGAGCAATATAAGAAGACCCGAAAGAAAGTTTTGAAGAAGGAATTTGATAATTTTGGACATTGCGATATTGAGAAAATTTCAGACTTAATTGCAAGCCTTCCACATTTAATAAACAAACTTGAAGTTGTGCAAGTTACAAAAGAGAATGATGAATTTAAAGAGAAGTTTCTGGAAGCCTTATCTGATATATGGGAGAATTATGTTATGATTTTGACGAATGATCCAAGCTACTCAGGTTGGACATTCAATCAATTGACAAGCAAGTTATAGGCTCAAGAAACGGAAATGATTGTAAAAAAGTCAGCAAGTCCTTCTGTTCAAAATCCTGAGTTATATTTTGGAGAAAATGCTGCTACTGTGAATGCTAGATCAAAGTCACATCTTAGTTCAAGCTTTAATCCAGCTCCAACAGCTCCTCTTGCTGGAAAGACTGAAAATTCTAGTTATTCTTCCGGTTGCAAGTTCACTATTTCTGATAAATCAACAAATAGTTCTATTCCTGGTAAAACAGATGAAGATTTAATTGCATTGCTATCTGCCTTTATATCATCTTCTTCTGGATCATTATTTAGTAAAATTGCTGATTTGTCTGGACCTGAATTAAAATGTTTGGATGATGATCATCTGAATGAATTAGATCTACATTGGCAGTTTGCTATGACAGTTGAAAAGGGTAGAAGATTCATGTAGAAACATGGAAAGAATGCTTTCAGTCCAGGAGGGAAACTTGGTTTGGATAAATCAAAGATTAAATGTTTCAAATGTTCCAAATTCAGACATTTTGCTCGTGAATGCAATCAATCGTCATCTGAAAAGTGTACTTCGGCTAAGCATGATCCTAATAAAGAAGCTAGAGCTATGATATCTCAAACTGACGAAGGTTATGATTGGTCCAAAAATTTTCCCGATGAATCTGCTTTTATAGCTACTGTGCAAGTTGAATCAAGTGAGTCTGATTCTGAAGTTAGTGGTTATGAATCAACTTGTGAATTTTGTGCTAAAAAGGATAGAAAGATCTAGGATTTGGTTCAAGAAAAAGAAGGGTTGATTGTTGATAGGAAAAAGATGGAAGAAGAGTTAGATAGTTACAAACAGATGTGTGAAGTTTCTGATGAGATTTTCAAGACAAATGAAAAGTTGGTACAAGAAAAGATTGTGTTGATGGAAGAGTTTGTAGAGCTTAAGAAAAAGTTGGATGAGATAGTTGGTGACGATAAAGAACAAATTTTGAAGTTACAACATGAAAATGCAGAGTTGGTAAAAAATGCTGCAAAATGGGAGACTGAAGCAATAAATGCCATTAGAGATTTTGATGCTTTGTTTAATAAGTCAAAATCTAGATTGGACTCGCTTCAGAAATCATATGATGAACTTCAGAAAGCTCATGATGAAGTTACTACTAAGGAGGATGATCGTCAAATGGAACATTCAAAATTGCTTGATAAAGTCACAAGCATGACACAAGACAAAAAGTTCTTGACAAGGAATGTTGAGATTTATAAAGGGCAAGTGGATAAAGTGACAAAAGAAGTGTATGATGCCCATGATCAAATGAGACAAGAAAAGTTTTTGTTTAATAGAACTTCGGAACAATTAATTGATTCAGAAAAGCCGGTGGGTGAAGCACAGAAGAAAATATCCGATTTAAATGTTGAGGTGTTAGATCTTAAGCAGCAGTTGAATAATTTGAAGAATTCACATTCATTCACAAGCTACTTGTGCAATGATGAAAATTTCAAGAAAGTGTTTGGAAATGAAGAATACAATCGGATTCCACATCCGGTTATTCAGTCTGATCTGAATTCTTCTGATGCAACTGGTGATTATTTTGAGTTTGTTTCTGAGAAATCTGAGAAAAAGAAATCAAAGTCTCAATCTAACAAGAAAATGGAGAAGGAGGAAGTTTGGTTGATAAATCTGCTTCTAAGTTTGTTTCTAGTGGGTTTATTATTAGAGGGGGGAGTTATTTCTGCTGGAAAACAAGTTGAAAAAATATAAAAAGCAGTTGAATGAAGAAAATGTTGCTGCAAAGTTGGTCAAAGCTAACAAATTAAAGGATATTAAAGCTTCATTCACTCAAGTTGCTAAAACTGGTTCTTCGAGTTCTCAAGTTGATCTATCAAAGCTACCAAGTTACAAAGGTTCGGGTTTGGGTAGTGGGGGAAAGAAATTTGAGAAGAAAGAGAAGAATGTGTCCATGAAAGCTCCAAAAGAAAAAAAAACAAATCTTGAACAAATCTATCATTTGGCTCAAGTATTCATTTCTACAATGGAGAAAGGATTCGGAGGAAAACAAAAGAAGAAGGATTCATATGAAAGTTCTTCGAAAGAATTTTTGTCGTCTGGATCCAATTCAACACCTTGAAGTCCTACTTCCAAATGGGTTCATGTGAATAGATTTCAAGTATTTGATGGTTTTTATGATTCTTTTGATTCTGATGATATGTGTCATCCAGTTCAGGACAAACGAACACCAAAACGATCATATCGTTTGTGCTATCAATGTCGCCGAAAGGGACATATGGCACACGATTGTCCTGAAACTGTCAAATGACCATTTTCTACTAAATCTGCCACATTTATTGATGAATCAGGCAGAAGGTTTACTGAGTCAACACCTTCTAAAACTATATCTAAAAAGAATCAATTTTTCAAATATGATTCAAGTGTTGGTGGTTCATCACAGGATGATGATTCAGTTAAACCTGAAAAAGCTAAAATGCAGTGGCGACCTAAAGTGGTCTACAAGGCTGCAAATCATTTTACTAAAGACAATGGCCGACCAGAAGCTGTGTGCTTCGGGTCATTTAAAATCTAATCATTTTATCCAGTGTGCAGGTACTTCAAGAAGATCTGTCGGTGATTGTGAAGTTCATGCTTCAAGCAGTTACTGATAGTGGAGTCTGCTGCGTAACTTAAATTCAATGATTCATCTGATAATACTGAAAGTTTTTCTGAAAGCTTAAACTGAAAGGTATCAGTATCGATTGATCAATTTACATTTCGTATGTAGTTTAGGGGGAGAAAATTGAAAAATAAAAAATAGTGTCTTTGTGTTTTTTTTTTTTGTTAAAATAAAAATTCTAAAAATAGAGTTTTCATTTTAAGGGGGAGAAAAACAGAAAAATACAAAAACATTGAAAAATGAGAAATTGTATCCGACATAATTGGGAAATGATGGTACATTGGCTTACGTGTCTGACTCATGGCTAAAATAGATGAAAAAGCCATAAGATCATTGTTCGATGTGCTTGGTAGGCTCGGCATTAAATCAGAAAGTGTTCAGATGTGATATTCATTAAATACTAATGCTTGACCAAGTGGACAACATCTTAAAGTGTATCTCAAGATATTGAAAATATATGTGAAAAAGAAAAATGAGAAGTCACTGTGTATACATGTGTCCATTTTGCAAAGATTTAAGCTTGTTTGATTTTCTTTATTTTGTCAAACGATCTGACTTTCTTTGCGTATCGAAAGATCGACCTTATTGTTGTTTGTTTTGACGTTCTGCTTTATTTTCTTTGGTGTTTCGTATAACTCATCGGACTTTCTCTACGTGTACGAGAGTACCGACCTGATTGTTGTTGGGTTATACAATTTCAACTTGTTTTTATTTTCTTATTTTGTTAAATCCGAGGCCTCATCTGCGTATCGAAAGATCGACCTTAAGGTAGACGATTTAACGTTCTTATTTCTTTTTGCATGAAACACAGTTGACAATATCATGAATTCAATCATTATGTGCTAAATCACAAATGAAATCACAAAGTGTGAAAAGCAAATACATATCTGAGTATGTCTGATAGTGTGGGGTACACTGGTCAAAGCAAATTTATGAGTATGATTGTGCCTGAGTTTAAGATGGACAAATTATGAGTATGATTGTGCCTGAGTTTAAGATGGACAAATTATACCAGTAATCGATATGGCTTATGTGCTGTAGTATTTGAAATTGAAGTGTAGTGCAGAATGTTATGTTCAATATGATCCCAAGTTGTGATCTTTCTTGCAAAAGACAAAAATAGTGTATGATTCAGTATTGCATTTATGTTTCGTATATGATATAATCTAAAAAGATTTTAGGTGTGTTTTAGCATAAACTTAGAAAAATCAAAAAGATTTTTGGTGTGTTTGATGTAAAGTTTCAAAAGCCAAAAAGATTTTATTTCTTAGTTGTTTCGACCGATCGATACAAGATACAAAATTATGATTTCAAAACTATATCTTGGATTCTCTACGAGAAGTTTTGCGCCAAGATAAAATTAATTTTCAAAAAGAAAAAGAAAGTTGCGATTCTGTCTTCGGAAATTGCAGGTTCTGTGTGACAAGACTCAAGCATGGTGAAAAGGGGAGTTTGTATTATATTTCATAAATGGATCTTGAAGTTCAAAGATTGTTCAAGTTCTGATCCAGCTATGCAAGTTCTATTTCCTGACAAGAAATTTCAAGTTGAAGATCAGATGCAACAGTGCTGAAGAAAGAAGACTGAAGTTTAGTTAGAATAGATACACTACACGTTAAGAGGGAGTTTGTTAGAGCATATTCCTATGCTACATTGTGTATCGTGTATTGTATCTAGATTAGAGCGATTTTGTGAGTCAAGAAGTCAACATACCTTGGTGGCCGTACCAAATGGTCCTCCGTACCAATTGGAACGCCCGTACCAATTGGTCCGCCAGTTGGTACGCCGACCAGTATGTTATTAGTATAAATAGTTCGTGTTAGAGAGAGTTCATTAGTTCTGTCATTCTATCATCTTAAGTGTGTGTAACTAAGTGTGTATTTTCTCTCTAGAACTCTTTGTATTCTCTAAGTGAAATCAATAAAGCGAAGTTTTATTTACATCCGTTGTAATTGTTGTGATCGATTCATTCAGTAGTAAGATTCGTTCAGGTACTTACAAGAATAGCTACTTGGATGGCTAGTCTACATGAATCCATCATCAATCTAGAATTTCCATACTTTTCTGGACGAACTTTGGAGCATCAAAATGGGCTAGTTGCTGTTGTGTTTTCAAGTTTCCTTCAAGTGTTAATCTGATTTTTTGAAGTTTTGAAGATAGTGTATACGATCTGGTTCCGCTTGAAGATTATCCATACGGTCTGGATTCAACTTGAAGCTTGCCTATACGGTCTTCATACTTCTATACGGTATGATGGTGTATACGGTCTTGCTCCGGTGATGTCCTAAACGACCTTGTTCCAAACGGTCTTGATGTGGCCCATACGGTCTTGATTAAGACCGTAAAGAACTAATCTAGACGGTCTACCTTCGTTCTATACAGTCTTGAGTCCAAACGATCTTGATTCAAACAATACGGTCTTGATTTTGGGTTTTCGTTCGAATCATTTTCAAAGGATTTTAATCGTCCAGGATGATAGTGGATCGAATTTGCGACTCAACGAGCTAAAGTTCATCAAAAATGGTCGAGTATCATGGAAAATATGTAGCTTACACGCTTTTTCGGCGACGTGTTACTGACTTCCGGCATGTATTAGGCTTTTCATGGGTTGTCCATCGGGTTTAGAAGGAGATGACACAGTGATGGCGTGTTGTACGTTCATTGAGTAACATGGAATGTTTATCTCTCCTTTACCGGGTTCCTTGGTCAAAACCTAACGGGTTATCATCGTCTGATTCGCTGGAAGAGTAAAGGTGTGGGACCTAACACAACAAATACAGCAGTTGAAGGCTTGGTGCTGTCGGGGCTGTGATTGGGTGAGAGTCCTTTGATGAGGATCACATTTTATGTCTTCAAATCTCAGCCTTAGATCATTTTTTTGATGCCCAATTCTGATTGGCCCAAGCCTTTTGACAAGGATTGTGTTTCTTTTTGAAGATTTAACGTGATTAAGGGATTTTTCAGCATTTTTCGTTAAATGCGTGTTTTTCTTATTAGTCTTAAACGAGACTAACAAGATACCACCACTAACGGAATTTTGGAATTTTTCGTTGATCATGGATTTATTCTATTTATTTTATTGGGGTTCTCGTTTATTGACGTCACGCGTAGGTTAGCTATCGACCACTAGCGGGTTAGCTGTTGGATATTGTATGTCAAGACCCGATAATTTCTAATAACCCGACCCGGTTGTGGCCTGTAAGAGTTACACTAGGGGCAACGAGAACCAAACACGTTTAATTAGTAAACATTGTTCTGCGAAAACCAAAATGCTTTCATATTGTTATTTAAATATTGATATAAATAATAGCTAATCATTTCTAGTTATTATTAATTTATTAATAATAACAAAAGTAGAAAATATAATTATTAATTAGTAATAATTATTAGTCGGTGAACTATAAATAATAATTGTTATTATTGATATTACTAAATTAAATAAAAGATAACTAAATGAAAATAATTTATTTAATTAGCTTTATTTAAATTGTGGTTGGATAATAGTAATTTAAATAAACTAGTTTGATTTAAATATATGATTATTTAATAATCTGGATGGATAATTAAGAGATTTAAACTAATTGTAGTTTATCTACAACTATTTAGGAGATAAAGGGATAAGTCAAGAAAATTATTAAATAAACGAATTGTAGTTTATCCACAATAGGTTTATAGGGCTTATAAGTAGGGAGCCTAATTACTGATTAAGGGTCGCACCAAATCACTCCCAAAGCCCCTTGAGATTTCGGCTCCACTCCCCTCTCTCTACGACCACTGTCGGCCACCCCAAGGCCGCCACCACCGCCGTTGTTTTTACGGTGAACCGCCGTCGCAACTCACCGCTGGCAACCACCATCGCCGCCCCTCCGTCGGGGAAACCGCCGACCTCCACTGCCGTCGGCCGCCAGTCTTGGCTTACCGCCGCTGCACCACCGCGACACCACCGTTGTTCTTCCGTCGTCTCACGAACACGCTGCCGCCGATCAACCGCCGGTATTCCAAGACCGATTTCGTGTGTGGTCTTTTATGCTAAGGTTTTGAACCAAACCCGAACTTGCTTCTCAGATATGTTTTTGCAACCCTTAGCGCTTGTCTCGTTGAACCTCGGTGTCTCGAACAGTTGTTTGACACAACCGACCGTTCGAGATCTAAACCCTTTTGGTTTAGATCGTATCATAATATTAATTATAACTATCACATAAATTGTTATATTTAGTTATCACAATTTATCTGATTTAAATATATAAATATATACATTACTATATATATATATATATACGAGCATTTTCCGCCCGCGCTTTGCAGCGAGCCATCATGTTCGTTGTGTTTTTGTGAATGTTGTGTATTATATATTGACTACTAAATGTACTTGTCATTAGTTTCATATTAAAATTATATAATGTGATAATCATAAGAGTTATATATGACTATACGTTACAAAAACGTCCAAAAATTTTTAATTCGCTTTAGTCCTCAAAGACGTTAAACCACCACTGCTTTTCTATTCACTAAAAACTAAAGTATTGCATTTTCTCCCATGCAACCTTTAACTTCCAATTCTGTTAAAACAATTAATTTTACATATCAATTGGAAGTTTTGACTTTGACTTAACTCTAAATATTAGAAATAGACAGTATCCTAAATCAATTGGCCTTAACTCTAAATGGTACAAATATGCCTAACCATAAAAGTTTAGAACAAAATCCACAATCAAAAAAAAAAAAAAAAAGGAACCACAAACAATACATGTAAGAAAGTTGTAAGAAAGGTGCAACTTAGTAATCCTACATTTTGAGTTGGACTGAACTCTAAATATACAGTACATGTACGAAAGTTTCAATTTAAGAGCTGTGATATCCAATAGCAGAACAAAATGAACAATTTTTACGATCTAAACTAAATCATAAAAGTTCAGAATTTAGATAGATTTAAACATGCATTCACAAATTAACCAGGCTCATATAAAGGAGGCTCAGATCCAGGCACCGCTGCGATAGAATCTACACCAGAGGAGAAATTGAGGGAAAATAAAGTTGTCGGTGCCATTTTTATAGAAACCAACGTGTAACCTTTCTCCAGATGACATTCATCCTCCGATATCACTACATCGGCAAGCAACACCGCGGATCTCGTTAGAAAAGTCGATATCGAAACCATAAATCCGACGGCGACACACCACCAACGGCAGCCACCAAATAATCGATATTATCAGAACGGAAGTACAAACGACAACGCCGATCTAGTAGAGATCGATGAGAAAAGAAGTATCTGCAACATCATAGAGAGAGAGAGAGAGAGACGTGGGGCTGAGTGGCGCTGGAAGAATCCGAGTTCGCTTCTGTCTTTGTTCTTCTCTGGTTTCTTCCCGTTTCTTCCAGATGTTTCTCATAAGGGTTGTCGTGACTTATAAGCCTTTATCGCCACTAAATGAAGAAAAAAAATAAAAAAAAATAAAGGAAAATCAAAGTGAACAGTAAGATATGTGAGTGACAAGCCACTTTTCTAATTAATATATATATAATATATATATATATATATATATATATAGGGAGAGGATCATTTGAGAACCAATTTGATTTGAGAACTAAAAATAACTAATTTGAGCCACAAGTTTATTACATGTATCCCCCTCCCATGAATTGTAGTGGTCCCCCCTGAAATTTGTGGTTGAGATTTAGTTCTCAAAATAAAAAGTTCTCATTTGAACCTAACCCTATATATATATATATATATATATATATATATATATATATATATATATATATATATATATATATAGGGTTATGTTCAAATGAGAACTTTTTGTTTTGAGAACTTTTGAAAACTAAATCTCCACCACTAATTTCAGTTGGGGACCACTACAATTCATGGGAGGGGGGTATATGTAAATATAACTAGTGGCTTAAACTGGTTCTCAAAAGTTCTCTCAACCAATTAGTTCTCAAATGATCATCTCCCTATATATATATATATATATAGGGTTAGGTTCAAATAAGAACTTTTTCTTTTGAGGATATATATATATATATATATATATATATATATATAGGGAGAGGATCATTTGAGAACTAATTGAGTTTGAGAACTAAAAAGAACTAATCTTAGCCACTAGTTTATATATATGGAAAACCCCCCCATGAATTTGAATGCTCCCCCCTTGAAAATTAGTGGCCCAAATTGGTTCTCAAAAGTTCTCAAAAGAAAAAGTTCTCATTTGAACCTAACCCTATATATATATATATATATATATATACATAGGGTGAGGTTCATTGTAGACACCCCCATAAGTGTAGACAGGTAGACACCCTATTTCACATGTGAAATTACTTTATTTCACATGTGCTTTCACATGTGAAATTTTCTGAACAATAAGAAAAAGGAAAAAAAGAAAAAAGAAATTAATCATAACCATTAGATCAAGAGATCTAATGGTGAAAAAGGTGTCTACCTGTCTACACTTATGAAGGTGTCTACAATGAACTTTTCACTATATACATATATATATATATATATATATATATATATATATATATATGAGTAAATTACTATTTGCATCCTTAAGGTTTGGTCACTTTTGCCACCTGCATCTGATTTTCAAATTATTAACAAATCTCACCTGAGGTTTGCATTTTTTTGCCATCTGAGTCCTTAGAACTAATAAAAATTAGATTTTTCCGTTAAGTAGAAAGGTATCTAAGTTATTTTATAGATGAGGGACTAGTTCTGTAAATTATTAAAGTCATGAAACTAATTTTGTAGTGGCCCATAACTCCCTAGTAATGGAGTTAGCTTAATTACCCATTAAAGGCTTAATGGCTCATTAAGTTTCTAAATGTCTCACTAAAAAGCCAAATGTGGCATTAATGAGGAGTATAATTCTGCTTTATGCTCTTAATTGGCCACTAAGGTTCACAGTAATCCTTCATTAAGGCCTTAATCCTACATTAAGATTTTTACATTTTCAACATTTTATATTATTTAGATGTATATAAACATATATAAACTTAGATACATGTTAGTATACGTACACACACATATATAGGTACACATATTCATATAAAAATAATTATACATACATATATATACATATATAGATACACATATTCACTCAATGCAAATGCAACTATTTATGGGTATCTCGTCCAATACAATGAATTTGGAACTTATACTAATTATTTATTATTATTATTATTATTATTATTATTATTATTATTATTATTATTATTATTATTATTATTATTATTATTATTATTATTATTATTATTGAACTTATTATTATTATTATTAAACTTATTATTTATTATTATTATTATAAAACTTATTATTATTATTATTAAACCTATTATTATTTATTAATATTATTATTAGTAAACTTATTATTTATTATTATTATAAAACTTAATATTATTATATTGAACTTTTTATAATTATTATTAGTAGTACTATTATTATTAAACTTATTATTATTATTTATTATTATTAATAAACTTATTATTTATTACTAGTATTATTATTACAAAACTTATTATTATTATTAAATTTATTATTATTATTAAACTTATTATTATTATTACTATTTTTTATTATTATTATAAAACTTAATATTATTATTATTGAACTTTTTATAATTATTATTATTAGTACTATTATTATTAAACTTACTTTTATTATTATTATAAAACATATTATTAGTATTATCATTATTATTAGAGTTAATTACACAGTTAGTACCTGTGTTTTACCATAAATAACAACCTAGGGTACTAATCTTTTTTTATAACAAATCGAGGTAACAACTTTTATAATTGTTTCACGATCGGGTATTACACTAATCCCCGTTAAAAACCTGACGGAAACCTCCCCCACGTGACTAACACGTGGGGGCATTATTGACATTTTAATTTGGACGGGAAAAGGATACGATGGATTGAACGGCGTTTTGAACGGAAAAACCCTACACAGAGGAGACGAGGAAAAACCCAGGCGATGTGAAAGATCGATTTCACCGGAGACCAAACGTCGATTTGATCGATTTCACCGGAGACCAAACGTCGATTTGATCGATTTCACCGGAGCCCAGACGTCGATTTGATCGATTTCACCCAGACTAGACGTCTATTTGAACGGCGATAATAACCAAGTTACAGTCCTCGATTTGACCGATTGTGAAAGATGAGGCGGTGGTCGATTAGAGATGAAGGTGCTCCTTTCGACTACGAATGCATATACAGTAAGTAATCAAACTCGTTTTCCCTTTGTAAAACTTCCATTGAAAGTGAAATCTGGTATGTTATGTGGAATGTTTATTTAACTAATGATTTGAAGCCAATGGAAATTTGCAGCCAAAGGAAAGCTTCAATGGAAAACATCAACAGTTAGTTTACATCTTCAAAAGGTTAGAAATTTGAAGTTAAAGTTGACCAGTCGCCGGAGAAGATCGTCGGAGACGATCGTCGGATCGAAGTTAAAGTCGCCGGAGGCTGGATGAAGTGTGCTAGGGTTTTGATTCACGATGGGGGTATTTATCTCCTTTTCCCGTCCAAATTAAAATGTCAATAATGCCCCCCACGTGTTAGTCACGTGGGGGAGGTTTCCGTTAGGTTTTTAACAGGGGTTAGCGTAATACCCGACCATGAAACAATTATAAAAGTTGTTACCTCGATTTGTTATAAAAAAAGGTTAGTACCCTAGGTTGTTATTTATGGTAAAACACAGGTACTAACTGTGTAATTAACTCTTATTATTATTATTATTATTATTATTAAACATAATTTCCCATTAAGGCCTTAACTCTCCACTAAGGGGCCTTAACTCCCCACTAGTGGGCCATAACTCCCTAGTAATGGGGTTAACTTAATTGCCCATTAAGGCCTTAATCGCCCATTAAGTTTCTAAATGCCCCACTAAAAAGACAAATGTGGCATTACTAAGGAGCATAATGCTGCTTTATGCTCTTAATTGGCCACTAAGATTGACAGTAATGCTTCAATAAGGCCTTAATCCTACATTAAGATTTTCACATTTTTAACATTTTATATTATTTAGATGTATATAAACATATATAAACTTAGATACATGTTAGTATATGTACACACACATATATAGGTACACATATTCATATAAAAATAATTATACATACATATATATACATATATAGATACACATATTCACTCCATGCAAATGTAACTGTTTCTGGGTATCTCGTCCAATACAATGAATTTGGAACTTATAATAATTATTTATTATTATTATTATTAATCTTATTATTATTTATTATTATTATTATTATCATTATAAAACTTATTATTATTATTATTTTTTTTAGTATTATTATTATTAAACTTACTTTTATTTGTATTATTATTATAAACCTTATTACTATTATTAAACCTATTATTATTTATTAATATTATTATTATTAAAAGTTATTATTTATTACTAATATTATTATTATAAAACTTATTATTATTATTAAACTTATTATTATTATTACTTATTATTTATTATTATTATAAAAATTAATATTATTATTATTACTTATTATTTATTATTATTATAAAACTTAATATTATTATATTGAACTTTTTATAATTATTATTAGTAGTACTATTATTATTAAACTTATTATTATTATTTATTATTATTAATAAACTTATTATTTATTACTATTATAAAACTTATTATTATTATTATTAAACTTACATTTATTATTATTATCAATGTTGTAGAAAGCGCTAAGCGGTAGCTAGGCGGTTGAGTACCGCCTAGCATTTAATCGGGATTAATCGGTTTGTAATTTTATATATGATTTTAAAAAATATATATACATATAATGTTATTTTTATACTTTTTTCATATAAATTTATAAATTTAAGAACCAAATGTGTCATAGTAAATATAGAGGGGGATAAATGTTAAAATATCCTAACTAGTTTTATAGTTTTAATATAAAAGTTAATAAGTTTAAGGATGAATTGTAAAGTAGTAAAAGATTGAGGGACTAAATATTAAAATATCTAAACTAAATAAAACCCTAAAAATCCTAAACACAGAACCCGCCTCCTTTCCTTCTTCCTTGTCTACTCCAGTGGTTCTTCTTCCCGACTTCCGGTGAAAATGGCGTCACCGGCCACCGGAATACACAAATCCGGCTGAAATTTTACGCCGCCTAGCCGCCGCCTAGCCACCGCCTTGACCGACTAGGTACGTCTTTTTCCGATTTTCCTCCAAACCGACTAATGGTCCGCCTAGCCCAAAATTCCTCGGTAAAGTTCTGATTACCGCCTAGGCGCCGCCTAGTTCCGCGTTTTACAACACTGATTATTATTATAAAATTATTATTTTTATTATTATTATTATACTTATTATTAAACTTATTATTATTTATTATTATTATTATTATTATTATAAAACTTATTATTATTATTATTATTGTTATTATTATTATTATCATTATTGAACTTATTATTTATTATTATTATTATTATTATTATAAAAATTATTAAGGTCACATCCATTTTATTCCTCTTATGTAGAGATGTTAATTTAAAATCTTAATGCCCAATTAAGAGCTAAATGGGGTGTTAAGACACTAATTAGTAGTGGGGATTCCTGAAAATGATTGGTGAGAAAAACTTCCTTAATGCCCCATTAAAACCTAAACGGGGTGCTAAGACATAATAATTAGTAATGGGGATCTGTGCAAATGATTGGAGAGAAGGAACTTTAAGCTTAATGCCCCATTAAGCCCTTAATGATGCATTAAGCCCGATGTCTCTAGCAAAAAGTAAGGTGCCTAAAGAAAAGGGCTAAATAAATTACCCAAATATTCAAGATTATGGCAATTAATGACCAATGATCAAAACAACCTTCCTTTTCAAAATTCAAAACAGAATAAAAAAAGTGATAGAAAATACAAAATTGAATAAACCCCAGAGAATTTTATTAGAATCAAAGAGACGTTTATAGTTTATACACACAGAATGCGATGCACCCCACTTGCCACGGATATAGAGAGTTACCGAGCAGGTCGTCGGAAGTGACCGACGGTGAGTCTTGTGGTGGTGATGAAGAATGGATATGATTTAAAATAGTTATGGTGATGGATGGGTTGGTAGACGAAGATGGGTTTCTAGGGGGCTGTGTTCTTTCTTCTCTCTCTTCTTTTTAATTTACGTAACAGAATTTACAGAAATAGTCTCTCATTTGTGGAATGACAAAAATACCCTTTCACTTAACAGAAAAATTTAACCCTGTTAGTCCGAGGGACTCAGATGGCAACAAAGATTTGTTAATAATTTGAAAATCAGATGCAGGTGGCAAAAGTGACCAAACCTCAGGGATGCAAATAGTAATTTACTCTATATATATACAACTAGTATTTGTGTGTTGGTAATTGAATCCTACTGTTTATTTTGTAACTTGGTTAATTTCGTGTTTGACTTAAGAAATGTATTTTTTATACGTTTCCGCAACTCTGATTTAATTAATATAATTAAATAAATACACGTAATTGTATCCTATAATACAATTAGTAAATGGGTTTTAATAAAAATTTGAAATTACTATCCGTGACCCGAATATCACTGGTAAAACCAACAGTAGTATCAGAGCCTTGATCACCACACACAAATCTAGACCGGTCGTCTTTTAAACCGGTAAAATTCGCAAACTGGGGTTTAACAACCCGAAAGTTGTGAATTAAATATTATAATTAATTTTATTAATCATCAAATCAAATATTCAAAATTCAAAATATTCTAATAAAAGAATTTCTTCAAGCTAATATGGCATCACCACAGCCATCCCTGAAAGTCAATTTCCCGCCTAAAATCACTATCCACCACTAACCCTAATTCCTTGCACAGGTATGAGATTCTAGGGTTCTCTCACCCCTAATCTCGCTGCCTTCTCTTCATTCTAACATATGTTCTTCGCCTTCTGCCTACTCGGTTTCAAACGCATACTCTCTTCATCGTAAAACAATCTTCAACATCTATGGTAAATCGAAGATTTGATTTTAAAATGGTATGTTTTATTTTGTTTCGATTATGGGTAGAATCGCAAGTTTAGTATTTTGATTCATATGTCTTATTCACCAACAGTCTCCTTTCTTCGATTAGGGTTCACGCTTCAAGATGTGAGAATCAAGAAGCCCCTTCGCAAGTTAACGGTTTCTTTGTCATTGATTTAGATGTTTTACATGCAAGATATTGAAAGTTTTTATTATCATAAATTTAATGATATTGAAAGTTTTTATTATCAGAAATTTAATGATATTGAAAGTTAAGAGTTGTGTAAAAAACAATAATCAGATTATGTTTTATTCAGGAAGGTTCATGTCTTATGATCATCTACATGTCATCAAACTCATTTAATCTTGGTATCTTTGTTCCTTCAAAACCAGAATTATTGTTTATTTTTAGAAGTTTTGTTCATGTTAATCTAATTTTCTGGTTATGCTTCCTGTTTCTATGCAGGCCCTTAAGTGTTCTTAAACCTATATTTGATCATCACTCCATTAATCTTATTCAATAATGTTAAAAGGTCATACATGACTTTTTATTTGAGATCCTTTTTCCAAAGATCTTATATGCAACAACTCCTTCATGAAAGTTTGTTAGCTTTGGATGCTATTAGGAACTTGCAGGGGATTAACTTGTAGGGGGCTGGAATTTTCTATGCCAGTTGTCTGTTGCGGCGCCTTTGACGTGTATGTTTTCTTGATCTTAGTTGTTTGATGCAAAGTCTTATTTTTTTTCCTTTTGTAGGCGTCTTCACGTTGTTGTTTCTGGCTTTGTTTCACTAATAGTTCTTAAAATTCAAGGATTTTAACTTTTTTTATCTTTTTGCTGCACAATATACATAAAAGAAGGTGACTTTTTCTTTTGTTTCATTTGTTTCACTTGTTTCAAATCTGTATATCAGTGTAGAATCGACTATCTTGGGACAAAAAGTTTCTCTATTGAAGTAAGCACAAATTTAAGAAAATTGATAAGCAATCTTTTGCTGAAAATTTTTGTTTATAAAATTGATATGTAGCTAACTATAATTAAGAAAAATGTAATATTGTTTTGTCGGTTTTCCGCTTCATCTAGAGCTTATGTGTGTTGTTGATTGCCTTTACCACAAAAATAAGGTAGAAGATCAAAAGGATATTTCCCAAATTACAAACTCGATAATTGCAAGTTCATGATTGATTCTGATTTTGCAAGTGGGTAAGCTTTATGTTGTTTCTCTTTATTCCTCTTTATTTATGTTCGTATGTAATGATTTTCATTATAGGCTGTTCCTTTTCAATCATAGTATTGCTGATCAAGAAGTAAACATATCTTTTTGGAAGAAGTGCAAACATCATACTATGATAGTCAATTTCATATGTTCATGGATTCGATTGAACAATTTTAAACTTGGAAAATCTAATTAACATGATGTTTTGCAGGAAATACTGGAGACCGTCGCTAAAATTACTCATGAAAAGACTAAGACAAATGACACTCAAGAGGCAATGCGAGTATCTTGGTGTGGTCACCGTGTGTACAATGTAATGCATAATTGATTTATAGCCACTTAATAAAAGTTAGTGTAAATATTTGCAAGGATTATTAACTTCAACTTGACAGTGACGATGATAGAATTCTGGTTATGTTTCATAAAATTGTGTTCAATTTTTTTCTTTAATAGGAATTTGTTGTTGCTCTTCTATGGCATTTTACATGTCCTTGCTGGTAATCACTGCAAACTCTGATCCATTTCTTTTGATAAGTGAAGAGAACAAAAGTCACCTAAACTGGGAAAAAGGGTGAATAATGATCTCTAATGCTTTTCGAGTGAACCAACTCCGATCGGGTAGGAAAAATCTGCACACTAGAACAATGCATTAAGGCATTACAGGATGAGCCGGAGAGGGACCCCTGTATCGGCCCTCCGGCATGAGAGTAAGTGATTTGTATGAGAGAAGCTGAATATGGAGAGAGCGAGAGTGAAAGAGATAATGTACCTGTACTGATGAGCTACATTTGACTATTTATAGGCTCACTATTAGGGTTTCTTGAGAGACAAGTGACGTCAGCGCATGTAGGACACGACGCGTGAGGGAATAATTCAGGTGTTTCTCTGTTACGCGTGTCACCTTCTCATTAGCCCTTGACCACATGCAGAATGTAGGTTTGTTATGGTAGGGACCACCTTGTGGTGGAGAATTTAATGTGTAACGGCCTGTGAATGTGGGCATGTGCCCTTCACACGTGCACGAGCTTTTTATTCTTCTTTCACAAGTCACAGGTGTACTTGTGGATAGGCCCTAATGTTGGGATGGCCTTACTGGGCCTGGAGTAAATTGGGCTTGAGCCCAGAGGATAGGTTTAGTCCCTATCCTCTTCAAGTCTTCCTCTGAGTAAAGGATTGGCCAGCGTGTTGAATCTTAGATGCACGCACCATTGACATTCCCTCCACAAATTGGCGACTACAATGAGGGTGCAATAACAATCACTCTCCGCCTGGGAAGCTATAGAATGCGTCGGGTCCTGGTTGATACAGGTAGTTCCGCAGATATTATTTATGAAGAATGCTTTCATCAACTAGCGTCAGAAGATAAAGCCCGCTTGGAACCAGTTCACGAACCTTTGAGCGGGTTCTCCGGAGAGACCTGCATGCCTTTGGGCCAAATCGACTTCCGGTAACAATGGGAGATGGTGCAAGGGATAGAACAGTCATGACGACCTTCCTGGTTGTCCCCGCAAAAAGTGAGCACAACGCCATCCTTGGGAGGCCAACTTTAGGAAACCTGGCTGCAGCAGTCTCCACGGCCCAAGGCCTACTACTGCTATGGACCCCACGGGGGGTCGCTCAGGTATGGGCTGACAAGCCTATTGTGATTGCAGAAGTTACCTCTCAGCCGCGCGCGCCACCCGCCAACGAAACGGAAAAATGAGCCATTAACCCTTGTTTTCCTGATCAAACTGTACCATTGAGCGCGCCACTAACGCAAAAAATTAGATATCACTTGAAGCAACTTCTACGGGAAAACATGGATATCTTTGCGTTCACCCATGATGACATGACAGGCGTCCCACGGGAAGTAGTAGAACATCATCTAAGAGTGCTCAAAGATGCCAAGCCCTACATGCAAAAACAAAGACACATGGGGGAAAAGAGGAAAAAGTTTATAACTTCAGAAGTCTAAAAACTAGAAGCAGCAGGGATAGCTCGCCAAATTCAGGACTCGACTTGGTTGGCCAATCCGGTGATTGTACCTAAAGCTGATGGCTCCTGGCGCATGTGTGTTGATTACACCAATTTGAACAAGGCTTGTCCTAAAGATGCGTAACCCCCTACCCGTTATTGACGCGGACGTAGACTCTTTGGTCCCCTTCCGATTAAAGTGCTTTTTGGACGCCTACAAGGGTTACCACCAAGTGAAAATGGCCAGAGAAGACGAATCAAAGACCGCATTTTATACTGAAAATGGCATCTATTGCTACAAAAAAAGATGCCTTTCGGGTTAAAAAATGCGGGAGCCACTTACCAGAGGATGATAGACAAGGTATTTAAAGAGCAAATAGGAAAAAACGTGGAGGTGTACGTAGATGACTTGGTGATAAAAAGTTTAGAAGAAACCTGCACTTTCGACGACGGCGATATACTCGAGTTGAAGAAATCCGGTATCTTTCCGCCGGAAACCATTTTTCGACCCTTCGATTCTCAAACCAAGTCCGATTTCATCTCCACCACCTGGGTTTGCTTCATGTACTACCCTTTCTTGCTTGGGATGATGTTCCCCTTTCCGGAGCTTATCACCCAGTTCTTCAAGACCACCCGGCTTTCCTACTCCCAAACCATGCCAATGGTCTGGAGAATCCTGTATTCTCTGGATCAGTTGAACCAAACTAGGAATCTCAACATTGGGATTCCTGAGATCTGTGAAGCATATCAATTAAGAACCCATGGTTGTAGCCGGTTCGTTCTCAAAGCTCGCACCTCCACCTCCCAGTTGATTCCCTGAGCTTCCCACAATGACCATGACTGGAAGAAGCGTTTTTCTTTGTCAAACGAGTCTCGATTCCTGGGGGGACGGAGTTGCCGTTGAAGTGGGTTGAGAAGGGTAGGATACTGATGTATTTCATTGGCATTGAATCTTCAATATATTTTTAACTTCTCTGTTGTTTTCTTTTTTGCAGCACCCAAGTTTGAGAATCTCATCAAGAAGCAGCCTGATTTTGATAAGCTTGAAGCAGTTTACCAGATTCCTGCCAGTGAAAGAGCCCTGGTGCTTGAAGCAACAACCAGTGAAAACAACTACTCATCCGATCATACTCCTGCCATGTCTGGTAAGTCTTTGTAGGATTCTGAACTGCTTAGTTATTCGAGCATCCTGAATGTTGATAACCTATTTCTGTTCGCAGCTCACAAATCCAGCGCCTCATTTTCCTTGAAGGATCTTGACAGTCTGCTCAAGATCAAGAAGGAACAACTTGAGCATCCCACCACCTCCAAGCCGCCTGTCAGCCGGCCAAAGGCCTCGGCTTCCAAGAAGCGAAAGGCTTCTAAGACTCCTGCAGCTCCCATGGTGTACCTGGAAACCTTTGAAGATCTTGCCCCTTCCGAGGTCAGCAACAAGATCCTCTCGATGCAGACCATGATCAACCTCGTAAGAAGCTTATACAATTTTTATGTTAGTTTCATACCTGTTGCAACTGTTGACCAGGATTCCTGTTTGTGCAGGGTATTGAGAAGCTGAGTACCCAGGCCATGGACATGGAGCGGAAGCTTGCTGAAGCCAACGAGAAGATCCAGGCCCAAGCCGACACTGCTAAGGGTAAAACCCTGTTCTACGAGCATAAGCTCGCCGAGCAGCGTCAAACCATGGAAGCCAAGATGGCCACTGATGCTGAAATAGGCCAACTCTCGGCTGCCCGGAGCGTCCTGGAATGCAAAATCCAAATGGCTGAAGAGGCTAAAGCGACTGGCTTCCAAGTGCCAGGTTGGGACATCGCAGGCTGGAAACAGGTCTTGGAATCGTTAGGAGGAGATGGTGATGTGGCAGGGAAGGATGGGAACGATGGTGGCTCCTCAAAGACGGTTCAGGATTCTCCAGTGGCGATGACAAGGGCTTATGTATTGGAGCTGGGAGAGGGCAAGAAGCTGGAGGATGCGGTGAAGCAGGTGGAGGAGGAGAAGACAGTGGGCGATGAGGACAATGCAACGGTCTGAGCCCACTTTTTTAGGTTTTTGATGGTTTTTTGATGAAACTTTTTCTGGTTCCTGTAATAGACAAGTAACAAACAACAATGGTAGGGATCCTGGTGGAGGGATCTTGTGTTTACAAGACGAAACCAGGATTCCTAAAAAACAATCTTTTGACCTTCGAGCTTCTCAAGTGGAGGGATCCTGAGGTTTTCAGGACGAAGCTTGGGAAGCTCAAAACCTTTAGTAGTTATTAATAATATCAGTATCTTTTGGCTTCTCATGTTATGTTTTGCATTGAAATTTTTATGGATAGGATTAGTTTATAAAATATATCAAGAATCTTAAAAACGACTTGTATGTTGAAAAACCATTTGGGATTAAAACAGTTAAATAAGTTAGGCTTCAAGATTAATAAAAACTTAAGTCACCTAACCTTCAAAATTTACCTCAGTCGACTTCTCGATTCAAATGATCATCTCTTCTTTCATCTTATTCGGGATTCCTACGGGAATCCTGAAATCACTTTTCTTGGAACTTATCTTATCTTCCCCAGGAACCTGAAACAATCTTAAGAAGCTTCTTAGCCTTCGGCCGAAGCTAGCGCTTCTGAGAGTAAAATAAGTTCAAAAACAAGCTGGGGATAAACCCGAGATTCTTGGGACTAAGCCAAAACTGGGACAAGCCCGATAAACTTGGGACAAAGCCAAAACTGGGGACAAGCCCGATCGTAAGTGACATGAATATGCCAAAACCTTAGATAACACGTCAGTGTTATAAACCTTGAGAATCCTCCCAGCATCCTCCAGTGACAAGATTGTCAGCCACCCCTGGAGTGGACTGGTCCGGCCACCTTGAGCATACTGGTGGACAACGTGCGCTACTCGCGACGGTCGTG
>JBCNJP010007327.1:0-14685 GCA_039602395.1 Deinandra increscens subsp. villosa | reverse complement strand
TTCCACCAATCACACACATTTATGTTTGATCATTTAAGCACTCGCATTGCTGCCTATTACGGACAACCTTAGAGTAAGGAACCGTATGTCTAATGTGACCAAAAGCAGATTAAAATTTCAAGCCCTATAGGTCATTCCCTTAAATTTGCTTCCCGTTACAAACCCTATCACTTAAATTTTCTAACACATAAGTGATGTATAGTGTATGTAATACGTAATGCTAAGATTATACATCACCTAATAAAATATCACAAACAAATATTAAAGAAAACGTTCAGAGATATCTTAAGGTTTGAATCTTTTTATTTCACCGATTTCCTATCATAACCTTTTTTAAAGACCATCTTCGGTACATGTTGCGATTTATCTATTGTAGCTCACAAGTCACAATATAAATGAACAATTATTTATTACTTATTATAAAAAGACGTAGCGAATTTTAGAATGGGGTTGTTTCAAATTGTTTGATAAAACAATATTACAAAAACATCAAATGAGATGATTTTTTAGTTTGATCATAAAGAAACTAACAGTGAATATAATTTAAGTACTAGAGAAATTATAACAAGGAACAAAAATGTATTATTATATTATTGCAGCAGAGCAACGGTTACGCTACAAATGTATAAAAACAGTGATAATTTTGTCGTTGGTGATAATGGATGTCACAAAATAATATTATATATAGCATATTGGAAACACAACCAAGTTGGTCAATGTCTTCTTTCAATATTAATACACATAAGTTGTATTTAATATTCATTAATTGCCAAAGAGTTAAAAGGACATTAAAGTGAATTTACATGGGTAGGACCCATCAGGTTAAGATTGTGAAAAAGTTATTCATGGTGACCATTATTAAGATCTTCAACCACCACTTTTGCAAGTAGTTATATTACGATGCCCATCATACCTCAACATTGAGATGTAATAGTACCGTTATAAATACAGTGACATCATGTATCTATAAACTTCAAATGTATAATAAAGTTCTCTTACATATACTGATTATTATTTTGATAAAGGACACATAATGATCAAAAGATTTCCATTTTGATGGCTCATTGTTTTCTTCATTGGCTCACTCTGAGTTTTCGGGGTGGACGACTATCAATTCCCTTCGATGATCTCCGCCTGCCTTCGATGATCCCATTCTAAATGGGCCATTCATATAACCACGACAACCCGTTCCAGTGACGGATCCAGGAATTTTTTTTCCATTGTAGTTACTATTTTTAAATGCTTCAATTTCATAAAAACATACAGAAAAAATTGGTTTCGGGTCGATCACATAATACTAATACGACAATAATAAAACAACCAAACCCAGTAAAATCCCATAAATAGTATAACGGTTAGTAGAGTCTGGGGACGGTGGGACGTACGCAAGTCTTACCTCTACCCTGAAGGAGGACCCTCAGCTCCTAACCACAAGGGAAAAAGTGCAAGCAGAGCCCGGTCACAAACCTAAATCCGCCCCTGACCCGTCCAATTGTTGATGTTCTCCCATTGGTCATTCACAGGGTATAAACACCTCAAGTTTTAACGGGTAAAAACCAACGTTCACAGGTGAAAGCTAGATTGACGTATTGTGAGACAGCGTATACAACCCTAAATCAAAAATGGGCATGTAGGTATCCCACCGACGAAGGGAGTAGCTCTAGTGAGGGTGAAGGATGACGTTTTGATTTAGAATTTAGAAAAGTTTCACGTCAAACTAAAAATGTCAAACTGCTGACAAGTATGATCAGTCACTAGAACAATAATATGATAATACTAGTGTGTCGGGGGAGTCGAACGATGAACTATACTTGTGTCATATGTTCGTTTAAACTCCAGTGGGCCCAACTAGACCCTTGTACTATATATAGTCTACCAATTGGTGAGGTGATAGTCTACCAAAAGATAAGACAACGATCTTCCACATCTACCATCAGGATAACAAAACAGTTGAGGATTACATTACAAGATACAAGAGAGTTGGTAGATCTATGAAGCAGGGGAGGATCTAATGATAGCTGGATTCATGTAAGGAGCGATAAGCTCATACGCCAGTTTCATGTTGTCTTTACACTATAGGCTACAAAAACACCCCACTAATGACTTTCCATAACCATATATATTAAGACAATGATGCAATGCTTACTCTCCCATTTTCCCTACATGGTTGTGCATGAGACTTTGATGGAATCCTGATCTGGATTGATAGTATCATTTCAGAAATCATATTCTTTGGGTAGGATCCGTTTCAAATGAGTTTTTTTTGTTCTTCAGCTGCAGTGGTCATTGTGTACAATTGGTACACGATGATCTATTAATAGTAAAAAGTGAATCCATCATCTCCCTCGTTAATAATTCACACACAAGTTATCACATGCACATAACAATCTCTTCAGTATCTCATTCTTCTTTTCTTATCTCATGGTGAACCATTTTGAAACTAAAATATATATCATCAAGAATAACCATTGAAAGCCTACATCCCTAGTTTCATCATAACAAAGACCATGGGAACAGGCACATATTGATTCCTAACTGGCTTTTCGATTCGCTTTCATGGTTTATAACAATTGAATATTTTCCAAGCCGTGATTTGTTTCCAATGTGTTTTCAATTGTTCCTTCTCTTGGTGATTTTAGTTGATACGAATTACAAAAATCAGAATTAGAATTATATATTTATGTTGGTACAATATAAAGCATAAACACGTTACAAGTTAGGTTGTGTGTGATTATTTTTACAAGAGTATGCTCATTTCTAACACCTAAATCCTGATGCTTCATAAGGCAAAGCCTTATAGAACAAGGGGTTCTAAAGGACAACACAAATAAGTATTATTTTGACATATTGGTTATACATTAAACATTGCTTCATATTTGTTTGATGGATGGAAAACAGCGTTACAGAAATCGGCCTCAGCAATGCCGCGAGGCCTAGGCGCTAATCGGAAGTTCACCACCTAATTACCTAGGCAGTTCGGATCTAGGCTATGGGTCTAGGCGGACAAAAATCAGTCAAAGCCGAATCTTTAAAGTATTGTACTACTTTTTTCGATTTTTAAGTACTTGGTTTGTTATATTGAAGTTTGAATTATATGAAATTTGAAGTTTTAATGTGAATTTCAAAGTGTTATTTTTCATATAAACGTGTGTTAGTGTGTGTGCGTGTGTGTGTATGGATTAAAAAAATACATATACATATTACAAAACGGTTAACCCGATTAATCCCTAGGAAATAACCGACCGACCAACTAGCGCCTACGATTTTTTACAACATTGATGGAAAATCACTTGAAAAAGATGTCTGGTAATCAGTGAAACTGAAATCGGTGGCAACTTAGCTTCAATAGTGAGAATATCAACAACTAGCATCAGTAGCAAATGCTCAGCAGTAGTAAATGATAAGGTATAACAATTGGATCATCGGAATCACGAATATTTAGTAGGAACTGATCAACAACTAAATTGGTGTTAAAAGGCAGGTCTTTACCACTGACGAAGTTCCAACTCACATTTCTACCGATATAACTACATAACTCTCAATAGTTATAACCATTTACTTTCATGCCCTATCATGAAATTTTGCAACGTTACATCAAATAAGTGTGTTGTTCACCGTTGGTCTTTTTTAGTGTGCTGTTTCATAACAGATTTGCATATTTGTTCTTGTAGTTTCTCTGTAAACTATCCAATTAAACGTTGGATTTATACCATCTAAATACTTCAATCTGACAATAAAATTTATATGGTTCACTAGAGATATCTATTCAGGCCTATTCGAATTCTAGAACCTACATAAAACCTGCATACTAAAGCAGTCAAATTCCTCTTTACCATGTCAAATTTGTAACACTTAACCTAGTTTGAAACTCATTCAAAATCGAACACACTTTTTTTTTTAAAAGTAACACCTATATTTTCTAGAATAAAATAGCCACAACTTGCATCATACAAAACTTAAACCCAAGATCTTTTGGAAAAATACAATACTTAACACAAGGATGTCACCGGTTTCAAAGAGAAATTACGAAATTTTCAGCCAACATGTTTCATATAGTTACTGAATGTTTATTTCATCATTAATTACTCAAAAACCCACTGTTAGTATAGAAAATTAATTATGTTAGGACCACTAAATACTTAACATAAAACTAACCAAGAGTTGAACTTAGAAACAGATTCTAAAAAATGACTGTTAGTACATACTAACTAACCAACTTCAATCTTTGGGCATCCAAGATCCCTTTTAGTCTTCACCTAGCAGGGTGGTATCAATGTGGTCACTTGGTAACCTACCAACTAGGGTCAACAGCATGTGTGTCACGATACTTTTGACATTACACAGATATCATCGGAGTACAAACTGTAAATCAAATGCTAGAAATTGATGTAAATTCTAGCTGTTGGAACACAATCTCAAATCAAACCAAAACACAGAACTAAAGAAATTTTTTATTTAGAGTAACATGAGTAATCTTGGTGGCAACATTGTAATTTTAGTTTAGTTTGATTTAGCATATAAAAAAATTGTACACGCCTATATAAGGCATGGAGAAGATAAAAACAATATGTAAAGGAAGTGTCATATATAAACAGATACTTGATGCTGCTTGGTTGCAAAACAAAACCTGAAAAAGAAAAACTTACAGAACCAACTATAATGATGGCAGATGAAAGCAGAAGCCTAGAGTTTTAGGACTATGAAGTCATGAGACATGCATGAAACAACTGAGAACTTAAAATGTGCATAAAAATCTTTCTCTACAATTCCAATTATACCCTCCTCAAGTCCTCATGCTCTTAAATGAACACAAATAGTAAATGAAAAAGAAGCTATAAACCTACAGAAAAATAGCATTGATAAACTAATCACTACCCATCCATCAGCTACACTTCATTTTGCCACAAATACTGTTTATATCTTTAGTGACCCCTTTCCTACCAATATATATATATAGAGACACACAAAGGAACACCATATTTAAACTAAATAAATAAATCAAAATCTTATACCCATCAACAATACCCTAAAACTTTTAGTTACATGCGCTAGAATCAATTACCATTAGGAGGATGAGCCTACACACGAGTGACACTTATTTAGATGCTTTCCAGCCTTAACTAGGGTATTTATTTCTCATCTATCAATTACATAATTGAAGACATACGTACATATTTTCCTTTTGGCTGTATCAACTCACTGGTACTTTTAATCAAATCCTAAGCCAGTAATAAACCGATAAGGCAGTCTGCCAATATGTCACATAAAAATACAAACCCTCGACTTGAACATTTTAAACCTTTTTATATCAACCTGGCATTGAGGTTAAAAATTCAACTCAAATTGAATCCATAAATGGGATATCAAGATGGACAAAGGCCTCAGGAACACTAGATATGGGTAATTTATCCCAAGTCAGATGACTTTCATGTCCATAATCCAACATCCACATACTTATATCCTCAAAATTACTTCCAGAATATTATATTTATATCAACAATCCGAGCAGAGTTTTAGAAACATATCTTAGTATATTTTGCTTCAAGTTGATCAAACCTCCACATGGCATTCAGGCATATGTATAATCCACAACATAACTCCACAAGAATCATCAAACGAACATCTATAGGGCTTATATTCTACATTGGTTTGATTCTCTTAGATCACAATGTCAAAACTCTTGATTTCAAATCTTTTAACTTAAAAGTGGCGTTTATCTAATCTATTTCCTTAAAATTCAAAATATAGTCGATAAAAAAAATATGTGGAATCCAAGACGATGTTCATAAAAAAGAGATGCCTTACATCTTTAGATATCCTCCACTCCCAAATTTAGCCCTTATGTGGTCTCTACCATCTTAGACTAAACTCCTTCCATAAGAATTACTAACAAATCAAAGTCCTAGTGGAAGGGATGATCTAAAGATTAGCCCAAAATGACATTTGTTCAACCAAAACAAACTGACAAAGAACTAAGAAGAAAGCCAAAGAGAAAAAGAGAACAAAAAACCTCAAGACGAAAGGGCAGTCAAAGAAATAAAATTAGTAAGATTTAGGACTTTCCTGCAGAGCAGCTGCAACATCTGCAAACACTCCAAAACAGCACATCGTGTCCTGCCTCCAAGTGTCTGCCTGAACACATTTATTACAGAAAGTTTTAAAAACTTGGCATCAAACACAAATATCAAAGTGAGATTATCATATATCCCCTTCAACCCCTCTAAATTTGCGCCAATATCAAATTCTAGATATTATAGACAGAAGAAAAGAGGAAAAGCACTGCATTTACCAGTAGTTATCTAGTCTAAATGACTAATAGTGATATCGACCACCATAAGGTCGGCCACCGCCATAAGGCCCACTGCCGTAAGGCCGGTCACCTCCATAAAGCCGGTCATCTCCATAAAACCGATCGCCACCATAAGGGCGGTCACCTCCATAGTAAGATGAATACTGCAAATAATAAACTGGATGTCAAAATGGATAACTACAGAACACTTAACACGTGTATAAACATGGAAGGAAAAAAATTCTCACGTCATAGTTGTAATAGTCACGTGAAGGACCACCACTGCCACCTCCTATAATCAGAAAGATATGAAGAGATAGTAAATTAACATATAACATAATGGGCAACATCAGTCTTCAAATAAGCAAATATAAACTAAAACCTAAACCTCGATAACGAGCTCCTGGAGCAGAAGTTGCTGGATCAGAGTAATCCAAACGAGGCCTACCCCTGCTTGGCTCCATATAGTCAGAATCCTGTTCCTAGAGGCCAAAAGAGGAAATTACTGAATTCAGACAAGAAAACGAATCAAACAGTAAAGGAAGGTAATAAGTAATGAGGACTTTACAGCAAAATATGGACGTTTCATTCCACGTGAAGTATCTCCATACGTGTATGGGTCTTCATAGGGCCTCCCACCATATGGTCTGCTAAACTGTTCTTCAGGTAAATAAGGTTGTCCTCTCATTGGCATAGAATGATCACGTGGCATATTAGCACCATGCCTGGGCCTATCCACATCATATCTGGGTGGCATATGACCTTGACCAGATGACTGATGTGGACCTCCGAAATCATCCCACCTCCCTCCTACAATAGTGAAAACACACTCATCTATTATCAATGCAGTTCAACACAACAAATAAATAAATAATCAACAAATTTTCAAAATGATTACCAAAACTATGTCTCCCTCTAAAAGGAGGATAGGGACCAACAGGTGGGTAATCCTCTGCGAAACCCATTCCTCTGGTTTGACCAGGTCTATGTTGATAGAAACCCCTGCCCCGTTGAAAGTTCACTCGGTTGGAAGGAAGTGCACCTCCTGTAATACGAACGTATAAATTATTGTATAACAAAAATGTGACTATTGTTATATATATCAATATATGTATTACATATATACACACACGCACCAGCTCTTGGGAAGGTAGCAGCATTACCATGACCTATTAGAAATCCACCGGCTATTTCACCTTTCACAGCCTGAGTTTTAGGCAAAGGATTTGAAAGCCTTGCTCTCATTATCATCTACAAACAGTATAATTCAATAGTTAATTATAAATAGGAAAATTGGATTTTAATAATCCAAGTTATTACCAGTTGGCCAATATTAATCCCAATTTCAAAATTGGCCTACATTAATCCCAACTATTAAGGTGTTGGATTTCATTGGGCCCCCGTTAAGTTTTCCTTCCGTTAGTTTTTTGCTGACATGGCAGCCACGTGGCATTTATTAATCAGTGTCACGTCAGCAAAAAACTAACGGAGTTAAGGAAAACTTAACGGGGTCCAATGAAATCCAACACCTTAATAATTGGGATTAATGTAGGCCAATTTTGAAATTGGGATTAATATTGGCCAATTGATAATAACTTGGCTTATTAAAATCCAATTTTCCTTATAAATATAGGCATATATATGTAATGTTATATATTTACATAACATGTTACATGCTACACAAAGAATCTGGCCTTGCCTTGTCATCACCGAGTTCTCTTTTATTTATCCCATCAATGCAAGCAAGAGCATCTTCATGAGTAGTGAAATCAACAAATCCAAAATCCTTCCTCTTGGCAGTTGACATGTTCCGTGCCAGCATGACACGCTCGATTGTACCATAGCTTTTAAAATTGTCCCTAACAATGTCTTCATCCCAATGAGGTGGCAGCCCATCAACAAACACTGACTTAACCTGAGCCAAAACCTCTGGGTCTGGCTCACGCAATGGTTCAGCAAAAGCAACTTTGGCTGATCGATCAGGATGGCCAAATATAGCATCAGGCTTTTGAAGCCTTTTAAAGGCAAGCATTGCATCAGGGCGACCTGAAAACTCAAGGAATGCAAAACCACGACTCAACCCTTCATGTTGTGGATCGGAAACAAGTGTGATCCTCTCAACACCTTCAATGCCATAATCCTTTAGTTGGTTTCTTATCTGCCACCATATTAACTGTTATAAGTGTGCTACACGAAGGGAAAAAAACAAACAGAAATTGAAGAATGTCTTACAGCTTCTACTGTCCATGTATTGCAGATATTCCCCAAAAACAAGGTATCATTATCTTCACTTGGTGCAGTCCCACATCTCTTTCCATGTATCTGCCAACAAATTTTTATTAGCATTCACCAATAACTAGTAAGATGTACTCCAAATAAAGAAGTAATAAATTAAAAATGGAACTTCAAACATACAACGGGATTTTTCATTTCTGCTAAAGCACGGGTTACTTGTTCCTTAGTAGCAAATCTCACAAAAGCATATCCTCTGTTTCTATTAGTTGGGGGTTCTTTGTGCATTCGGACTTCAACAACCTCACCAGCATTTCGAAAAACTCTCTTTACTTCATCTTCTGTAGCATCTCGATCCAACCCACCAACAAAGACCTCAAATTCTTTCCTTCTCTTTCGCTCCTCTGCAGCTTCTGTAAATTCTTCATGTTCTCGAAACCGTAATTCATCATGTCCTTCCACCTTCGCATCCGCCTGCTCATCATTATCATCTTCTTCATGACCATCATTGCTAATGTCCTTATCCTTTTCCTCCTCACTCAGACATAAACGCTCTTGCGGATCTTCTTCTCCCTTAAATTCCTCACTTGTACATTTCCCCGTATCAACAGGCTCATCGTTCTCCACTTTATCCTCATTAACATCAGGCGGCACCTGTTCAATTTCAGCATTTATTTCTTTATCTAAAGTGATTTCCTGATTCTCAACGAGTTTGTCCACATCAGGTTCCTCCTGTTCAACTTCTGTGCCATGTTCCTCAATCTCAAAGGCTTCTTCATCGTGTGTTTCCATCTTTTCTTTGTCAACCACTTCCTCCTCTTCCAAAATCGGTTCCTGAACTTCCTGAACTTCTAAAACTTTCTTTTCTGTTTCCATATTTTCTTTCTCAACCACCTCTGGTTCATGATGCTCAACTGATTCGGCAGCATCTATGACATCAGAACTTTCTGGTCTTACACCACCCTCGGCATTTTCAACAGAAGGTTGAACATGAGTATCATCCTCGACACCCTGCATAATATCTTCAGCTTTCACAACATTCTTATCAACTTCAAGGGGCATACCCACATCATTAACATCATTTTCACTCAATTCTTCCTGCTTAACATGTACATCACTATCATCTTGTTCAGTGCTAACCGTAACCGAAGCCGGTGGTGTCTTCGCATCACCCAAACCCTGTTTAGTTTTTTTTCTAACCACAGTCCTTTTAACCACTTTCTTAACCGTTTTTTTACTTCCAGATTTTGTTCCAGGAGTTACCTCAACCGTGTCATCCTCCCCCTTTACTGTTTCAACTGCATGAATCACATCTCAATAACTTATGTCCCCAAACTATAATACAATAAACCAAATAATCACAGAGCCTATTAACTGAATAACATCATGAGTTCATAATTGAATTGTATCGTATTCAGGATACGAATAAACGAGACTACAATAACAACGATCGAAGTGAATCTCTTTTCAATTTATTCACAAACTAAAATTTTATTCAATATATGAATTTTACCTGGTAATTCTGGAGTTGTTGTGGTGGCATCGTTCGTTGCCACAGCTTTCCCTCTGGTGGAAGGGGCACGTTTAGGCGTAACCATGGAGTCAGATGGTGATTGTTGAAAAGCATCTGGTTGTGTTGGAGGGGTTTTAGTTGCCGATTTTCTGGCCGGAGGGGTTTTTTTCGCCGGAGGGGGCGATTTCGGATTGCCGGCGTTTCTAGTTCTCATAATCTCTCTAGTTCTCATAATCTCTAATCAAATCAAATCAAAGCAATCGTTGAAGCTTATGCAGATAGAAGTCCGGATTGGAATAGGATTATGATGATGATGATGATTTTTAGTGGGGAAACTATAAAATTAAACCCTAGATATTGCCGTACGAGAGAATATGGTTTTTCTGGGTTGCTGATGAGCGGTTGAAGTCCGTCTCGCGCTCCGGGTTACTTTAGGGTTCGGTGTTTTCGTTTTCGGGTCGGATCTAACTTTATTCATATTTTTTCAACTATACGGTACATCTCTATATTCATTTTTATAAATAAAAAAAATCGTATTTCTCTTCTATTAAATAATATTAATTTTTTTCCTATTAAATATTAATAATTTTAAATAACTAAATTATATAATAAAATATCTAAAAATATATATTTTTTTTAAACTTATAAATTATAATAAGATATCAGTTATATCTTATTTTAAAATATAAGTTTATAATTCTTTAAGCTTCATTATTTGTTATTTATAATTTTAAATATTTATTATTTTATATTTTACGTGTGTATACTTAAAAAATTATTTATTATATTTTAGACGTTTACGTTTGAATTTATGCTTAAAAATATAATACAACAATAATAGTATACAAAGTTATTAATTATATGATTTTTAAGACATTATATATAATACCAGTTTGAGATAACTAGTATTCTTATATTTTGTAATATTTGATTTTGACAACTAGGTGAATAGTGCTTTTGTACAAATCACACGGCACAAGATATAAATCTTTGATGTATAGTACCTTTCTAGAAGTTCCATATGCAATGGCATAATTTCTTGATACATCTTTTTATAGTAGACTAATTTTCATAATAAATGAACTAATTAATGGTATGTGCAAGATAGAACGCAACAAGAAGGTATAAGAAAATGAGAAGGAGTCATGAGAGAAGTTTTTTGGAATTTAATTAATGAAATCCTAGGGTGGGGATTGAGTTTAATTAGTAAACACAGGTGTTGCTTCTCTTAAAATTAAGGGTTTGAGTCCCATTAAAGACGGATTGATGTAAAATTTAGCCTTTAAAAAATGAAATCATACCACTCTTAATTAGCCTGATATTGAGTCTTTTGGACGGTACTTCTCCGGCTTTTGCACTTGCTCGGCGAATGGAGCTCGAACCTGGTTCCAAAATACGGCTTGTCTTGATGGTTTGCTAAATACCAAAAAAAAAGTAAACTTTATATAAATATATAAAAAATAAAGTAGTAAAAAAAAATTTAGAAAAATAAAAAATGTACCTTAACCCAGTCCTCCGAAACGTCTAGCCAACACCGAGCAAACGTGTACTCCTCCTCCAGTATCCAATGTTGAACCGTTTTTTGCTTATTGTTTTTTTTCTTATATGATCGTTGACGGGGTTGCGACAGCCCTGGTTGCGTTTCGGGAACAACCTTAGGTTGGCTTGGTTGAACTACCCCATTTAAAACTGAGAATTTTAACCTTATTTGTTGTTGAAAAGCGTACGGTTGTTATAATATAAAGAGTATATGATGAGAGTTGTTTGTTAAAGTGATGAAATAGTTTATTTTAAAGGGTACTCCTGCTATTTGGAGACCCCTTTCATTTTTAGACATCGAATACGCTGCGTATAGCCGAATCGTAGTGTATTTCCTTTTTTGGACGTCGCGAACATAAAATTCAGGAGGGGGGGGGGGGCTGTACGATTTGATCGGTATAGACGCATCGTATAGGCCCTATACGCTGCGTATAAGTATTTTTCAAAGCTCAATCATTACTTTTCAGAGCCCAATACGCTGCGTATAGGTCTATACGCAGCGTATTGGGTTATCCGAATAGCAGATTTTGTCTTTTAGTAAGCTGTCCAAATATAAAGGAGGGAAGAGATTATGCCCATCATGCCGAGGAAGTGTTCAAGGCCATAACGTCACGAGGTGGTGTGCCCAGACACTATACGGTTTTTGAGTGATATATGAGGCCATTACGCGTAGCGTGATATATATGTATGAAATACATTCGGGAAGTCAATGTATTTTTTTGAAGTTTTCTAAGTCAATGGTTGTTTTCTCTATGATGCCTGGTCACATAGTATGCGTGTACGACACGTAGTGGACCGGTTGACTCCAGAAATATATAATAATGGGTGAGCGAGCGAGGAGGCAAAAACTTAGCTATTCATTCAGCTTATGGCGGAGCGAAAAAGAAGCGGGGATGAGATTATCCTAAAGGGTGAAAGCTATTGGCAGAAGTGTTGAAGATCCGCCAGATAAGAGTGGCGGTGACGTAATCACGGCCGAACAAAGAGGAGGCTCAAAAGCTGTTGGAGATGAGAAAGACTTGAAGTCAGCCTCAGATGTTCCGAAATTCGGTGGTTGGAGTTCCAGTGGTTCTAAATCGGGTGATTCATATACTCACATTTCTACTGGAGTTCGGGAAGAAAGGATAAGCCCAGAGTTTGGGCGAGACATAAACAAACTCTCTTACTTCAGCTTCACCGCTTTTAATCTCCACGGAGACGATGATCTCAACGGAATTACTAGTTACGGCGGTGGCGGCGGTGGAAGTCGGCGAAGGGGTGAGGCGGCGGGGCCTAATTCGGAGCAGGGCGGTTGTGGTACTAGGTTTCCAGAAATCCCGGTGGGGGAAGTTGTTAATAACGGTAATCGTGGTGGTGAAGTGGTAGTGGAGATTCTGAAGAAGCAGGGGATCAATAATAACGATGGTGGCGGAAGAAACGTGATGGGTGGTGAAGGAAGAAGAGGTATAGCCGTAGGATGGTGGGAGAAGTGGTGCTCCTGTTGGCATTGTGGAAAACTAGTTTGAAATATATAACTTTGTGTGTCTCTCATCGGTTAAAAGATTTTAATTTAGGATTTTACTTTTAGAAATTGAGTGGTTTTATAATGACAAATTGAATTTGTATTTTGAGTTGAAAGTGAGTTTATAAGTAACTAATTATATTAGTTATTAAACAAATTTGAATTTATAATGATTATCACACAGTTTTACCTTCTATCATCTTAGCAGTTAGCACTACATCAACACTATTATTTTTTCAATTTTTCTTTGTACAATGGTCAATCCACAACTTTTCATTAGCAAGGGGCTAAAAATAAAAAGTTCAAGTTGGGTTGTTAGAATAAAACTTTCTGGCAAGTGAAACACAGCAAGTGTGTTGTTAGATATAACAAGCACACAACAACAATGATACGTTGTCCTAAGAAGATAAAAACACAATTAAACAGATTCCCCACTATTACCTCTATGATGCACGACTTAATTTGAAGGATGATCCTTCTGTGAAGAACAACCTGCTAATTAAAGAGTAAAGACCAGACAACCAACGATTTAAAGCGAGTAGAGATCTCTGGTGTTAGGCCTGCAATGTCAACCAAACAAAATTTGTTATGTTTAACAATATGAAGTTGCGATGGATTGATTCCGAGTGTTGCGATTTCAAAGGAACAAGAAAGCCAGTTTCAAAACCTGTATGATCTCAACCTAAAAAGGTAGTCAAACACCACCCTCACACCCTAGTCCCTATGATTTCGGGCTGGAAAACAACTGGATTGAGTTTCTTAGGAATGGTAAGAAGCCTTTTGAAGAAAAATTTGAGGGCCCTTAGAATATTTCTATGGAAGCTAACACTAGTGGGCTAAAACTGAGTGGGGGCTTCCCGCTCCCTGAACCCTTTATTTTTTAATATTATTTAATTCACATTAACTTAATTTAAAACTAATATTTAGTAAATCAAACCAATTAAAATACATTAATATAAAAGGTTACATTAAAAAAAACAAAAAATAAAATTTAATAAAAAAGTTACATCAAATAAATTATACTCCTTGTCTTCGTTTTCATCTTCTTCCTCATAGCTTGGAATTTAGTTCTAAACCAAGTGGATGTGTTCCACCAATTCCGCTCTGAGGTAGTCGTGTTTATCGTGACTGAGAATTGTTAAAATATTTGCGTCGATCCTCTTTTGGTGAATTTGAACATAAGGAGGTTCAACATCGCCGGATCGTATTGACAAATTGCATATTCCTCGTCTTCCATAATTATGTTATGTAAAATCATACAAACATATATGATGGCAGTAATTCTTTGAGGTTTCCACACCCGTGTTGGATTTTTAATGATGTGGATTTTTTTCTTGAGCACCCTAAATGCTCATTATATATCCTTCATTGCCCCCTCTTTTGCTTTTGTGAACTCTTTCCATGTAGGAATTGTAGTGCCGTTAAAATTTTTACAAACACAGATTAATCGGGATATATGTCATCGACAAGATAATAATATGTTTCTACTCTAACCCTTTTACTTCAAACGGCGACTATGGTGCATTTTCCTTAATTAGATCATTCAACAAATCTGATTGGTTAAGCACGTTCATGTCGTTGTTCGAACCAACCACTCCAAAAAACACATGC
>JBCNJP010007325.1:0-39365 GCA_039602395.1 Deinandra increscens subsp. villosa | reverse complement strand
AATAAGGTGTGTTTAGGGGAAACGAGGGTCAGTTGGGACCAATGAGTCCCAATAAGGTGTGTATGTAACCAATAAGTTGTGTTTAGGACAAATAATGGCCTAATAAGGTGTGTATGTAACCAATAAGTTGTGTTTAGGACCAATAAGTCCCAATAAGGTGTGTTAGTGGAAACGAGGGTCAGTTGGAACCAATGAGTCCCAGTAAGGTGTGTATGTAACCAATAAGTTGTGTTTAGAACCCATGATGGCTCAATAAGTCCCAGTAAGTTGTGTATGTACCCAATAAGTTGTGTTTAGGACCAATGATGGCCCAATAAGCTGTGTATGTAACCAATAAGTTGTGTTTAGGACCAATGAGTCCCAATAAGGTGTGTTTAGGGGAAACGAGGATTAGTTGGGACCAATGAGTTCTAGTAAGGTGTGTATGTAACCAATAAGTTGTGTTTAGAACCAATGATGGCCCAATAAGGTTTGTATGTAACCAATAAGTTGTGTCTAGGACCAATGAGTCCCAATAAGGTGTGTTTAGGGGAAACGAGGGTCATTTGGGACCAATGAGTCCCAATAAGGTTTGTATATAACCAATAAGTTGTGTTTAGGACCAATGAGTCCTAGTAAGGTATATTTAGGGGAAACGATGTTTAGTTGGGACCAATGAGTCCCAGTAAGGTGTGTATGTAAACAATAAGTTGTGTTTAGGACCAATGATGGCCCAATAAGGTGTGTATGTAACCAATACGTTGTGTTTAGGACCAATAATGGCCTAATAAGGTGTGTATGTAACCAATAATTTGTGTTTAGGACCAATGAGTCCCAATAAGGTGTGTTAGTGGAAACGAGGGTCAGTTGGGACCAATGAGTCCCAGTAAGGTGTGTATGTAAACAATAAGTTATGTTTAGGACCAATGATGGCCCAATATGGTTTGAATGTAACCAATAAGTTGTGTCTAGGACCAATGAGTCCCAATAAGGTGTGTATGTAACCAATAAGTTGTGTTTAGGACCAGTAATGGCCCAATAAGGTGTGTATATAACCAATAAGTTGTGTTTAGGACCAATGAGTCCCAATAAGGTGTGTTTAGGGGAAACGAGGGTCATTTGTGACCAAAGAGTCCCAGTAAGGTGTGTAGGTAACCAATAAGTTGTGTTTAGAACACATGATGGCTCAATAAGTCCCAGTAAGGTGTGTATATAACCAATAAGTTGTGTTTAGGACCAATGATGGCCCAATAAGGTTTGTATGTAACCAATAAGTTGTGTCTAGGACCAATGAGTCCCAATAAGGTGTGTTTAGGGGAAACGAGGGTCAGTTGGGACCAATGAGTTCTAGTAAGTTGTGTATGTAACCAATAAGTTGTGTTTAGAACCAATGATGGCCCAATAAGGTTTGTATGTAACCAATAAGTTGTGTATAGGACCAATGAGTCCCAATAAGGTGTGTTTAGGGAAAACGAGGGTCATTTGGGACCAATGAGTCCCCATAAGGTGTGTATGTAACCAATAAGTTGTGTTTAGGACTAATGAGTCCTAGTAAGGTATATTTAGGGGAAAGGAGGTTTAGTTGGGACCAATGAGTCCCAGTAAGGTGTGTATGTAAACAATAAGTTGGTTTTAGGACCAATGATGGCCTAATAAGGTGTGAATGTAACCAATACGTTGTGTTTAGGACCAATAATGGCCTAATAAGGTGTGTATGTAACCAATAAGTTGTGTTTAGGACCAATGAGTCCCAATAAGGTGTGTTAGTGTAAACGAGGGTCAGTTGGGACCAATGAGTCCCAGTAAGGTGTGTATGTAAGCAATAAGTTATGTTTAGGACCAATGATGGCCCAATATGGTTTGAATGTAACCAATAAGTTGTGTCTAGGACCAATGAGTCCCAATAAGGTGTGTATGTAACCAATAAGTTGTGTTTAGGACCAATAATGGCCCAATAAGGTGTGTATATAACCAATAAGTTGTGTTTAGGACCAATGAGTCCCAATAAGGTGTGTTTAGGGGAAACGAGGGTCAGTTGTGACCAAAGAGTCCCAGTAAGGTGTGTAGGTAACCAATAAGTTGTGTTTAGAACACATGATGGCTCAATAAGTCCCAGTAAGGTGTGTATATAACCAATAAGTTGTGTTTAGGACCAATGATGGCCCAATAAGGTTTGTATGTAACCAATAAGTTGTGTCTAGGACCAGTGAGTCCCAATAAGGTGTGTTTAGGGGAAACGAGGGTCAGTTGGGACCAATGAGTTCTAGTAAGGTGCGTATGTAACCAATAAGTTGTGTTTAGAACCAATGATGACCCAATAATGTTTGTATGTAACCAATAAGTTGTGTCTAGGACCAATGAGTCCCAATAAGGTGTGTTTAGGGGAAACGAGGGTCATTTGGGACCAATGAGTCCCAATAAGGTTTGTATATAACCAATAAGTTGTGTTTAGGACCAATGAGTCCTAGTAAGGTATATTTAGGGGAAACGATGTTTAGTTGGGACCAATGAGTCCCAGTAAGGTGTGTATGTAAACAATAAGTTGTGTTTAGGACCAATGATGGCCCAATAAGGTGTGTATGTAACCAATACGTTGTGTTTAGGACCAATAATGGCCTAATAAGGTGTGTATGTAACCAATAATTTGTGTTTAGGACCAATGAGTCCCAATAAGGTGTGTTAGTGGAAACGAGGGTCAGTTGGGACCAATGAGTCCCAGTAAGGTGTGTATGTAAACAATAAGTTATGTTTAGGACCAATGATGGCCCAATATGGTTTGAATGTAACCAATAAGTTGTGTCTAGGACCAATGAGTCCCAATAAGGTGTGTATGTAACCAATAAGTTGTGTTTAGGACCAGTAATGGCCCAATAAGGTGTGTATATAACCAATAAGTTGTGTTTAGGACCAATGAGTCCCAATAAGGTGTGTTTAGGGGAAACGAGGGTCATTTGTGACCAAAGAGTCCCAGTAAGGTGTGTAGGTAACCAATAAGTTGTGTTTAGAACACATGATGGCTCAATAAGTCCCAGTAAGGTGTGTATATAACCAATAAGTTGTGTTTAGGACCAATGATGGCCCAATAAGGTTTGTATGTAACCAATAAGTTGTGTCTAGGACCAATGAGTCCCAATAAGGTGTGTTTAGGGGAAACGAGGGTCAGTTGGGACCAATGAGTTCTAGTAAGTTGTGTATGTAACCAATAAGTTGTGTTTAGAACCAATGATGGCCCAATAAGGTTTGTATGTAACCAATAAGTTGTGTATAGGACCAATGAGTCCCAATAAGGTGTGTTTAGGGAAAACGAGGGTCATTTGGGACCAATGAGTCCCCATAAGGTGTGTATGTAACCAATAAGTTGTGTTTAGGACTAATGAGTCCTAGTAAGGTATATTTAGGGGAAAGGAGGTTTAGTTGGGACCAATGAGTCCCAGTAAGGTGTGTATGTAAACAATAAGTTGGTTTTAGGACCAATGATGGCCCAATAAGGTGTGAATGTAACCAATACGTTGTGTTTAGGACCAATAATGGCCTAATAAGGTGTGTATGTAACCAATAAGTTGTGTTTAGGACCAATGAGTCCCAATAAGGTGTGTTAGTGTAAACGAGGGTCAGTTGGGACCAATGAGTCCCAGTAAGGTGTGTATGTAAGCAATAAGTTATGTTTAGGACCAATGATGGCCCAATATGGTTTGAATGTAACCAATAAGTTGTGTCTAGGACCAATGAGTCCCAATAAGGTGTGTATGTAACCAATAAGTTGTGTTTAGGACCAATAATGGCCCAATAAGGTGTGTATATAACCAATAAGTTGTGTTTAGGACCAATGAGTCCCAATAAGGTGTGTTTAGGGGAAACGAGGGTCAGTTGTGACCAAAGAGTCCCAGTAAGGTGTGTAGGTAACCAATAAGTTGTGTTTAGAACACATGATGGCTCAATAAGTCCCAGTAAGGTGTGTATATAACCAATAAGTTGTGTTTAGGACCAATGATGGCCCAATAAGGTTTGTATGTAACCAATAAGTTGTGTCTAGGACCAGTGAGTCCCAATAAGGTGTGTTTAGGGGAAACGAGGGTCAGTTGGGACCAATGAGTTCTAGTAAGGTGCGTATGTAACCAATAAGTTGTGTTTAGAACCAATGATGACCCAATAATGTTTGTATGTAACCAATAAGTTGTGTCTAGGACCAATGAGTCCCAATAAGGTGTGTTTAGGGGAAACGAGGGTCAGTTGGGACCAATGAGTCCCAATAAGGTGTGTATGTAACCAATAAGTTGTATTTAGGACCAATAATGGCCTAATAAGGTGTGTATGTAACCAATAAGTTGTGTTTAGGACCAATGAGTCCCAATAAGGTGTGTTAGTGTAAACGAGGGTCAGTTGGGACCAATGAGTCCCAGTAAGGTGTGTATGTAAGCAATAAGTTATGTTTAGGACCAATGATGGCCCAATATGGTTTGAATGTAACCAATAAGTTGTGTCTAGGACCAATGAGTCCCAATAAGGTGTGTATGTAACCAATAAGTTGTGTTTAGGACCAATAATGGCCCAATAAGGTGTGTATATAACCAATAAGTTGTGTTTAGGACCAATGAGTCCCAATAAGGTGTGTTTAGGGGAAACGAGGGTCAGTTGTGACCAAAGAGTCCCAGTAAGGTGTGTAGGTAACCAATAAGTTGTGTTTAGAACACATGATGGCTCAATAAGTCCCAGTAAGGTGTGTATATAACCAATAAGTTGTGTTTAGGACCAATGATGGCCCAATAAGGTTTGTATGTAACCAATAAGTTGTGTCTAGGACCAATGAGTCCCAATAAGGTGTGTTTAGGGGAAACGAGGGTCAGTTGGGACCAATGAGTCCTAGTAAGGTGTGTATGTAACCAATAAGTTGTGTTTAGAACCAATGATGGCCCAATAAGGTTTTTATGTAACCAATAAGTTGTGTATAGGACCAATTAGTCCCAATAAGGTGTGTTTAGGGGAAACGAGGGTCAGTTGGGACCAATGAGTCCCAATAAGGTGTGTATGTAACCAATAAGTTGTGTTTAGGACCAATAATGGCCTAATAAGGTGTGTATGTAACCAATAAGTTGTGTTTAGGACCAATGAGTCCCAATAAGGTGTGTTAGTGGAAACGAGGGTCAGTTGGAACCAATGAGTCCCAGTAAGGTGTGTATGTAACCAATAAGTTGTGTTTAGAACCCATGAAGGCTCAATAAGTCCCAGTAAGGTGTGTATGTAACCAATAAGTTGTGTTTAGGATCAATGATGGCCCAATAAGCTGTGTATGTAACCAATAAGTTGTGTTTAGGACCAATGAGTCCCAATAAGGTGTGTTTAGGGGAAACGAGGATCAGTTGGGACCAATGAGTCCTAGTAAGGTGTGTATGTAACCAATAAGTTGTGTTTAGAACCAATGATGGCCCAATAAGGTTTGTATGTAACCAATAAGTTGTGTCTAGGACCCATGAGTCCCAATAAGGTGTGTTTAGGGGAAACGAGGGTCATTTGGGACCAATGAGTCCCAATAAGGTGTGTATGTAACCAATAAGTTGTGTTTAGGACCAATGAGTCCTAGTAAGGTATATTTAGGGGAAACGAGGTTTAGTTGGGACCAATGAGTCCCAGTAAGGTGTGTATGTAAACAATAAGTTGTGTTTAGGACCAATGATGGCCCAATAAGGTGTGAATGTAACCAATACGTTGTGTTTAGGACCAATAATGGCCTAATAAGGTGTGTATGTAACCAATAAGTTGTGTTTAGGACCAATGAGTCCCAATAAGGTGTGTTAGTGGAAACGAGGGTCAGTTGGAACCAATGAGTCCCAGTAAGGTGTGTATGTAACCAATAAGTTGTGTTTAGAACCCATGATGGCTCAATAAGTCACAGTAAGGTGTGTATGTAACCAATAAGTTGTGTTTAGGACCAATGATGGCCAATAAGCTGTGTATGTAACCAATAAGTTGTGTTTAGGACCAATGAGTCCCAATAAGGTGTGTTTAGGGGAAACGAGGATCAGTTGGGACCAATGAGTCCTAGTAAGGTGTGTATGTAACCAATAAGTTGTGTTTAGAACCAATGATGGCCCAATAAGGTTTGTATGTAACCAATAAGTTGTGTCTAGGACCCATGAGTCCCAATAAGGTGTGTTTAGTGGAAACGAGGGTCAGTTGGGACCAATGAGTCCCAGTAAGGTGTGTATGTAAGAAATAAGTTATGTTTAGGACCAATGATGGCCCAATATGGTTTGAATGTAACCAATAAGTTGTGTCTAGGACCAATGAGTCCCAATAAGGTGTGTATGTAACCAATAAGTTGTGTTGAGGACCAATAATGGCCCAATAAGGTGTGTATATAACCAATAAGTTGTGTTTAGGACCAATGAGTCCCAATAAGGTGTGTTTAGGGGAAACGAGGGTCAGTTGTGACCAAAGAGTCCCAGTAAGGTGTGTAGGTTATCAATAAGTTGTGTTTAGAACACATGATGGTTCAATAAGTCCCAGTAAGGTGTGTATATAACCAATAATTTGTGTTTAGGACCAATGATGGCCCAATAAGGTTTGTATGTAACCAATAAGTTGTGTCTAGGACCAATGAGTCCCAATAAGGTGTGTTTAGGGGAAACGAGGGTCAGTTGGGACCAATGAGTTCTAGTAAGGTGCGTATGTAACCAATAAGTTGTGTTTAGAACCAATGATGGCCCAATAAGGTTTGTATGTAACCAATAAGTTGTGTCTAGGACCAATGAGTCCCAATAAGGTGTGTTTAGGGGAAACGAGGGTCAGTTGGGACCAATGAGTCCCAATAAGGTGTGTATGTAACCAATAAGTTGTATTTAGGACCAATAATGGCCTAATAAGGTGTGTATGTAACCAATAAGTTGTGTTTAGGACCAATGAGTCCCAATAAGGTGTGTTAGTGGAAACGAGGGTCAGTTGGAACCAATGATATCCAGTAAGGTGTGTATGTAACCAATAAGTTGTGTTTAGAACCCATGATGGCTCAATAAGTCACAGTAAGGTGTGTATGTAACCAATAAGTTGTGTTTAGGACCAATGATGGCCAATAAGCTGTGTATGTAACCAATAAGTTGTGTTTAGGACCAATGAGTCCCAATAAGGTGTGTTTAGGGGAAACGAGGGTCAGTTGGGACCAATGAGTCGTAGTAAGGTGTGTATGTAACCAATAAGTTGTGTTTAGAACCAATGATGGCCCAATAAGGTTTGTATGTAACCAATAAGTTGTGTCTAGGACCAATTAGTCCCAATAAGGTGTGTTTAGGGGAAAGAGGGTCAGTTGGGACCAATGAGTCCCAATAAGGTGTGTATATAACCAATAAGTTTTGTTTAGGACCAATAATGGCCTAATAAGGTGTGTATGTAACCAATAAGTTGTGTTTAGGACCAGTGAGTCCCAATAAGGTGTGTTAGTGGAAACGAGGGTCAGTTGGGAACAATGAGTCCCAGTAAGGTGTGTATGTAACCATAAGTTGTGTTTAGAACCCATGATGGCTCAATAAGTCCTAGTAAGATGTGTATGTAACCAATAAGTTGTGTTTAAGACCAATGATGGCCCAATAAGGTTTGTATGTAACCAATAAGTTGTGTCTGGGACCAATGAGTCCCAATAAGGTGTATTTAGGGGAAACGAGGGTCAGTTGGGACCAATGAGTTCTAGTAAGGTGCGTATGTAACCAATAAGTTGTGTTTAGAACCAATGATGGCCCAATAAGGTTTGTATGTAACCAATAAGTTGTGTCTAGGACCAATGAGTCCCAATAAGGTGTGTTTAGGGGAAACGAGGGTCAGTTGGGACCAATGAGTCCCAATAAGGTGTGTATGTAACCAATAAGTTGTATTTAGGACCAATAATGGCCCAATGATGGCCCAATAAGGTTTGTATGTAACCAATAAGTTGTGTCTAGGACCAATGAGTCCCAATAAGGTGTGTTTAGGGGAAACGAGGGTCAGTTGGGACCAATGAGTCCCAATAAGGTGTGTATGTAACCAATAAGTTGTATTTAGGACCAATAATGGCCTAATAAGGTGTGTATGTAACCAATAAGTTGTGTTTAGGACCAATGAGTCCCAATAAGGTGTGTTTGTGGAAACGAGGGTCAGTTGGAACCAATGAGTCCCAGTAAGGTGTGTATGTAACCAATAAGTTGTGTTTAGAACCCATGATGGCTCAATAAGTCCCAGTAAGGTGTGTATGTAACCAATAAATTATGTTTAAGACCAATGATGGCCCAATAAGGTTTGTATGTAACCAATAAGTTGTGTCTAGGACCAATGAGTCCCAATAAGGTGTATTTAGGGGAAACGAGGGTCAGTTGGGACCAATGAGTTCTAGTAAGGTGCGTATGTAACCAATAAGTTGTGTTTAGAACCAATGATGGCCCAATAAGGTTTGTATGTAACCAATAAGTTGTGTCTAGGACCAATGAGTCCCAATAAGGTGTGTTTAGGGGAAACGAGGGTCAGTTGGGACCAATGAGTCCCAATAAGGTGTGTATGTAACCAATAAGTTGTATTTAGGACCAATAATGGCCCAATGATGGCCCAATAAGGTTTGTATGTAACCAATAAGTTGTGTCTAGGACCAATGAGTCCCAATAAGGTGTGTTTAGGGGAAACGAGGGTCAGTTGGGACCAATGAGTCGTAGTAAGGTGTGTATGTAACCAATAAGTTGTGTTTAGAACCAATGATGGCCCAATAAGGTTTGTATGTAACCAATAAGTTGTGTCTAGGATCAATTAGTCCCAATAAGGTGTGTTTAGGGGAAACGAGGGTCAGTTGGGACCAATGAGTCCCTATAAGGTGTGTATGTAACCAATAAGTTGTGTTTAGGACCAATAATGGCCTAATAAGGTGTGTATGTAACCAATAAGTTGTGTTTAGGACCAATGAGTCCCAATAAGGTGTGTTAGTGGAAATGAGGGTCAGTTGGGAACAATGAGTCCCAGTAAGGTGTGTATGTAACCATAAGTTGTGTTTAGAACCCATGATGGCTCAATAAGTCCCAGTAAGGTGTGTATGTAACCAATAAGTTGTGTTTAAGACCAATGATGGCCCAATAAGGTTTGTATGTAACCAATAAGTTGTGTCTAGGACCAATGAGTCCCAATAAGGTGTGTTTAGGGGAAACGAGGGTCAGTTGGCACCAAAGAGTTCTAGTAAGGTGCGTATGTAACCAATAAGTTGTGTTTAGAACCAATGATGGCCCAATAAGGTTTGTATGTAACCAATAAGTTGTGTCTAGGACCAATGAGTCCCAATAAGGTGTGTTTAGGGGAAACGAGGGTCAGTTGGGACCAATGAGTCCCAATAAGGTGTGTATGTAACCAATAAGTTGTATTTAGGACCAATAATGGCCCAATGATGGCCCAATAAGGTTTGTATGTAACCAATAAGTTGTGTCTAGGACCAATGAGTCCCAATAAGGTGTGTTTAGGGGAAACGAGGGTCAGTTGGGACCAATGAGTCCCAATAAGGTGTGTATGTAACCAATAAGTTGTATTTAGGACCAAGAATGGCCCAATAAGGTGTGTATGTAACCAATAAGTTGTGTTTAGGACCTATGAGTCCCAATCAGGTGTGTTAGTGGAAACGAGGGTCAGTTGGGACCAATGAGTCCCAGTAAGGTGTGTATGTAACCAATAAGTTGTGTTTAGAACCCATGATGGCTCAATAAGTTCCAGTAAGGTGTGTATGTAACCAATAAATTGTGTTTAGGACCAATGATGGCCCAATAAAGTTTGTATGTAACCAATAAGTTGTGTCTAGGACCAATGAGTCCCAATAAGGTGTGTTTAGGGGAAACGAGGGTCAGTTGGGACCAATGAGTTCTAGTAAGGTGCGTATGTAACCAATAAGTTGTGTTTAGAACCAATGATGGCCCAATAAGGTTTGTATGTAACCAATAAGTTGTGTCTAGGACCAATGAGTCCCAATAAGGTGTGTTTAGTGGAAACGAGGGTCAGTTGGTACCAATGAGTTCCAGTAAGGTGCGTATGTAACCAATAAGTTGTATTTAGAACCCATGATGGCTCAATAAGTCCCAGTAAGGTGTGTATGTAACCAATAAGTTGTGTTTAAGACCAATGATGGCCCAATAAGGTTTGTATGTAACCAATAAGTTGTGTCTAGGACCAATGAGTCCCAATAAGGTGTGTTTAGGGGAAACGAGGGTCAGTTGGGACCAATGAGTTCTAGTAAGGTGCGTATGTAACCAATAAGTTGTGTTTAGGACCAATGATGGCCCAATAAGGTTTGTATGTAACCAATAAGTTGTGTCTAGGACCAATGAGTCCCAATAAGGTGTGTTTAGTGGAAACGAGGGTCAGTTGGAACCAATGAGTCCCAGTAAGGTGTGTATGTTACCAATAAGTTGTGTTTAGAACCCATAATGGCTCAATATGTCCAGTAAGGTGTGTATGTAACTAATAAGTTGCGTTTAGGACCAATGATGGCCCAATAAGCTGTGTATGTAACCAATAAGTTGTGTTTAGGACCAATGAGTCCCAATAAGGTGTGTTTAGGGGAAACGAGGGTCAGTTGGGACCAATGAGTCCCAATAAGGTGTGTATGTAACCAATAAGTTGTATTTAGGACCAATAATGGCCTAATAAGGTGTGTATGTAACCAATAAGTTGTGTTTAGGACCAATGAGTCCCAATAAGGTGTGTTAGTGGAAACGAGGGTCAGTTGGAACCAATGAGTCCCAGTAAGGTGTGTATGTAACCAATAAGTTGTGTTTAGAACCCATGATGGCTCAATAAGTCCCAGTAAGGTGTGTATGTAACCAATAAGTTGTGTTTAGGACCAATGATGGCCCAATAAGCTGTGTATGTAACCAATAAGTTGTGTTTAGGACCAATGAGTCCCAATAAGGTGTGTTTAGGGGAAACGAGGGTCAGTTGGGACCAATGAGTCGTAGTAAGGTGTGTATGTAACCAATAAGTTGTGTTTAGAACCAATGATGGCCCAATAAGGTTTGTATGTAACCAATAAGTTGTGTCTAGGACCAATTAGTCCCAATAAGGTGTGTTTAGGGGAAAGAGGGTCAGTTGGGACCAATGAGTCCCAATAAGGTGTGTATGTAACCAATAAGTTGTGTTTAGGACCAATAATGGCCTAATAAGGTGTGTATGTAACCAATAAGTTGTGTTTAGGACCAGTGAGTCCCAATAAGGTGTGTTAGTGGAAACGAGGGTCAGTTGGGAACAATGAGTCCCAGTAAGGTGTGTATGTAACCATAAGTTGTGTTTAGAACCCATGATGGCTCAATAAGTCCTAGTAAGATGTGTATGTAACCAATAAGTTGTGTTTAAGACCAATGATGGCCCAATAAGGTTTGTATGTAACCAATAAGTTGTGTCTAGGACCAATGAGTCCCAATAAGGTGTATTTAGGGGAAACGAGGGTCAGTTGGGACCAATGAGTTCTAGTAAGGTGCGTATGTAACCAATAAGTTGTGTTTAGAACCAATGATGGCCCAATAAGGTTTGTATGTAACCAATAAGTTGTGTCTAGGACCAATGAGTCCCAATAAGGTGTGTTTAGGGGAAACGAGGGTCAGTTGGGACCAATGAGTCCCAATAAGGTGTGTATGTAACCAATAAGTTGTATTTAGGACCAATAATGGCCCAATGATGGCCCAATAAGGTTTGTATGTAACCAATAAGTTGTGTCTAGGACCAATGAGTCCCAATAAGGTGTGTTTAGGGGAAACGAGGGTCAGTTGGGACCAATGAGTCCCAATAAGGTGTGTATGTAACCAATAAGTTGTATTTAGGACCAATAATGGCCTAATAAGGTGTGTATGTAACCAATAAGTTGTGTTTAGGACCAATGAGTCCCAATAAGGTGTGTTAGTGGAAACGAGGGTCAGTTGGAACCAATGAGTCCCAGTAAGGTGTGTATGTAACCAATAAGTTGTGTTTAGAACCCATGATGGCTCAATAAGTCCCAGTAAGGTGTGTATGTAACCAATAAATTGTGTTTAGGACCAATGATGGCCCAATAAGCTGTGTATGTAACCAATAAGTTGTGTTTAGGACCAATGAGTCCCAATAAGGTGTGTTTAGGGGAAACGAGGGTCAGTTGGGACCAATGAGTCGTAGTAAGGTGTGTATGTAACCAATAAGTTGTGTTTAGAACCAATGATGGCCCAATAAGGTTTGTATGTAACCAATAAGTTGTGTCTAGGATCAATTAGTCCCAATAAGGTGTGTTTAGGGGAAACGAGGGTCAGTTGGGACCAATGAGTCCCTATAAGGTGTGTATGTAACCAATAAGTTGTGTTTAGGACCAATAATGGCCTAATAAGGTGTGTATGTAACCAATAAGTTGTGTTTAGGACCAATGAGTCCCAATAAGGTGTGTTAGTGGAAATGAGGGTCAGTTGGGAACAATGAGTCCCAGTAAGGTGTGTATGTAACCATAAGTTGTGTTTAGAACCCATGATGGCTCAATAAGTCCCAGTAAGGTGTGTATGTAACCAATAAGTTGTGTTTAAGACCAATGATGGCCCAATAAGGTTTGTATGTAACCAATAAGTTGTGTCTAGGACCAATGAGTCCCAATAAGGCGTGTTTAGGGGAAACGAGGGTCAGTTGGCACCAAAGAGTTCTAGTAAGGTGCGTATGTAACCAATAAGTTGTGTTTAGAACCAATGATGGCCCAATAAGGTTTGTATGTAACCAATAAGTTGTGTCTAGGACCAATGAGTCCCAATAAGGTGTGTTTAGGGGAAACGAGGGTCAGTTGGGACCAATGAGTCCCAATAAGGTGTGTATGTAACCAATAAGTTGTATTTAGGACCAATAATGGCCCAATGATGGCCCAATAAGGTTTGTATGTAACCAATAAGTTGTGTCTAGGACCAATGAGTCCCAATAAGGTGTGTTTAGGGGAAACGAGGGTCAGTTGGGACCAATGAGTCCCAATAAGGTGTGTATGTAACCAATAAGTTGTATTTAGGACCAAGAATGGCCCAATAAGGTGTGTATGTAACCAATAAGTTGTGTTTAGGACCTATGAGTCCCAATCAGGTGTGTTAGTCGAAACGAGGGTCAGTTGGGACCAATGAGTCCCAGTAAGGTGTGTATGTAACCAATAAGTTGTGTTTAGAACCCATGATGGCTCAATAAGTTCCAGTAAGGTGTGTATGTAACCAATAAATGTGTTTAGGACCAATGATGGCCCAATAAAGTTTGTATGTAACCAATAAGTTGTGTCTAGGACCAATGAGTCCCAATAAGGTGTGTTTAGGGGAAACGAGGGTCAGTTGGGACCAATGAGTTCTAGTAAGGTGCGTATGTAACCAATAAGTTGTGTTTAGAACCAATGATGGCCCAATAAGGTTTGTATGTAACCAATAAGTTGTGTCTAGGACCAATGAGTCCCAATAAGGTGTGTTTAGGGGAAACGAGGGTCAGTTGGTACCAATGAGTTCTAGTAAGGTGCGTATGTAACCAATAAGTTGTGTTTAGAACCAATGATGGCCCAATAAGGTTTGTATGTAACCAATAAGTTGTGTCTAGGACCAATGAGTCCCAATAAGGTGTGTTTCGGGGAAACGAGGGTCAGTTGGGACCAATGAGTCCCAATAAGGTGTGTATGTAACCAATAAGTTGTATTTAGGACCAATAATGGCCCAAGAAGGTGTGTATGTAACCAATAAGTTGTGTTTAGGTCCAATGAGTCCCAATAAGGTGTGTTAGTGGAAACGAGGGTCAGTTGGAACCAATGAGTCCCAGTAAGGTGTGTATGTAACCAATAAGTTGTGTTTAGAACCCATAATGGCTCAATAAGTCCCAGTAAGGTGTGTATGTAACTAATAAGTTGTGTTTAGGACCAATGATGGCCCAATAAGCTGTGTATGTAACCAATAAGTTGTGTTTAGGACCAATGAGTCCCAATAAGGTGTGTTTAGGGGAAACGAGGGCCAGTTGGGACCAATGAGTCCTAGTAAGGTGTGTATGTAACCAATAAGTTGTGTTTAGAACCAATGATGGCCCAATAAGGTTTGTATGTAACCAATAAGTTGTGTCTAGGACCAATGAGTCCCAATAAGGTGTGTTTAGGGGAAACGAGGGTCAGTTGGGACCAATGAGTCCCAATAAGGTGTGTATGTAACCAATAAGTTGTGTTTAGGACAAATAATGGCCTAATAAGGTGTGTATGTAACCAATAAGTTGTGTTTAGGACGAATGAGTCCCAATAAGGTGTGTTAGTGGAAACGAGGGTCAGTTGGGACCAATGAGTCCCAGTAAGGTGTGTATGTAACAAATAAGTTATGTTTAGGACCAATGATGTCCCAATAAGGTTTGTATGTAACCAATAAGTTGTGTCTAGGACCAATGAGTCCCAATAAGGTGTGTGTGTAACCAATAAGTTGTGTTTAGGACCAATAATGGCCCAATAAGGTGTGTATTTAACCAATAAGTTGTTTAGACCAATGAGTCCCAATAAGGTGTGTTTAGGGGAAACGAGGGTCAGTTCTGACCAGTGAGTCCCAGTAAGGTGTGTAGGTAACCAATAAGTTGTGTTTAGAACACATGATGGCTCAATAAGTCCTAGTAAGGTGTGTATGTAACCAATAAGTTGTGTTTAGGACCAATGATGGCCCAATAAGGTTTATATGTAACCAATACGTTGTGTCTAGGAGCAATGAGTCTGAATAAGGTGTGTTTAGGGGAAACGAGGGTCAGTTAGGACCAATGAGTCCCAATAAGGTGTGTATGTAACCAATAAGTTGTGTTTAGGACCAATGATGGCCCAATAAAGTTTGTATGTAACAAATAAGTTGTGTCTAGGACCAATGAGTCCCAATAAGGTGTGTTTAGGGGAAACGAGGGTCAGTTGGGACCAATGAGTTCTAGTAAGGTGCGTATGTAACCAATAAGTTGTGTTTAGAACCAATGATGGCCCAATAAGGTTTGTATGTAACCAATAAGTTGTGTCTAGGACCAATGAGTCCCAGTAAGGTGTGTTTAGGGGAAACGAGGGTCAGTTGGGACCAATGAGTCCCAATAAGGTGTGTATGTAACCAATAAGTTGTATTTAGGACCAATATTGGCCCAATAAGGTGTGTAGGTAACCAATAAGTTGTGTTTAGAACACATGATGGCTCAATAAGTCCTAGTAAGGTGTGTATGTAACCAATAAGTTGTGTTTAGGACCAATGATGGCCCAATAAGGTTTATATGTAACCAATACGTTGTGTCTAGGAGCAATGAGTCTGAATAAGGTGTGTTTAGGGGAAACGAGGGTCAGTTAGGACCAATGAGTCCCAATAAGGTGTGTATGTAACCAATAAGTTGTGTTTAGGACCAATGATGGCCCAATAAAGTTTGTATGTAACAAATAAGTTGTGTCTAGGACCAATGAGTCCCAATAAGGTGTGTTTAGGGGAAACGAGGGTCAGTTGGGACCAATGAGTTCTAGTAAGGTGCGTATGTAACCAATAAGTTGTGTTTAGAACCAATGATGGCCCAATAAGGTTTGTATGTAACCAATAAGTTGTGTTTAGGACAAATGAGTCCCAATAAGTTGTGTTAGTGGAAACGAGGGTCAGTTGGAACCAATGAGTCCCAGTAAGGTGTGTATGTAACCAATAAGTTGTATTTAGAACCCATGATGGCTCAATAAGTCCCAGTAAGGTGTGTATGTAACCAATAAGTTGTGTTTAAGACCAATGATGGCCTAATAAGGTTTGTATGTAACCAATAAGTTGTGTCTAGGACCAATGAGTCCCAATAAGCTGTGTTTAGGGGAAACGAGGGTCAGTTGGGACCAATGAGTTCTAGTAAGGTGCGTATGTAACCAATAAGTTGTGTTTAGAACTAATGATGGCCCAATAAGGTTTGTATGTATACAATAAGTTGTGTCTAGGACCAATGAGTCCCAATAAGGTGTGTTTCGGGGAAACGAGGGTCAGTTGGGACCAATGAGTCCCAATAAGGTGTGTATGTAACCAATAAGTTGTATTTAGGACCAATAATGGCCCAATGATGGCCCAATAAGGTTTGTATGTAACCAATTAGTTGTGTCTAGGACCAATGAGTCCCAATAAGGTGTGTTTAGGGGAAACGAGGGTCTGTTGGGACCAATGAGTCCCAATAAGGTGTGTATGTAACCAATAAGTTGTATTTAGGACCAATAATGGCCTAATAAGGTGTGTATGTAACCAATAAGTTGTGTTTAGGACCAATGAGTCCCAATAAGGTGTGTTAGTGGAAACGAGGGTCAGTTGGAACCAATGAGTCCCAGTAAGGTGTGTATGTAACCAATAAGTTGTGTTTAGAACCCATGATGGCTCAATAAGTCCCAGTAAGGTGTGTATGTAACCAATAAGTTGTGTCTAGGACCAATGATGGCCCAATAAGCTGTGTATGTAACCAATAAGTTGTGTTTAGGACCAATGAGTCTCAATAAGGTGTGTTTAGGGGAAACGAGGGTCAGTTGGGACCAATGAGTCCTAGTAAGGTGTGTATGTAACCAATAAGTTGTGTTTAGAACCAATGATGGCCCAATAAGGTTTTTATGTAACCAATAAGTTGTGTATAGGACCAATTAGTCCCAATAAGGTGTGTTTAGGGGAAACGAGGGTCAGTTGGGACCAATGAGTCCCAATAAGGTGTGTATGTAACCAATAAGTTGTGTTTAGGACCAATAATGGCCTAATAAGGTGTGTATGTAACCAATAAGTTGTGTTTAGGACCAATGAGTCCCAATAAGGTGTGTTAGTGGAAACGAGGGTCAGTTAGAACCAATGAGTCCCAGTAAGGTGTGTATGTAACCAATAAGTTGTGTTTAGAACCCATGAAGGCTCAATAAGTCCCAGTAAGGTGTGTATGTAACCAATAAGTTGTGTTTAGGATCAATGATGGCCCAATAAGCTGTGTATGTAACCAATAAGTTGTGTTTAGGACCAATGAGTCCCAATAAGGTGTGTTTAGGGGAAACGAGGATCAGTTAGGACCAATGAGTCCTAGTAAGGTGTGGATGTAACCAATAAGTTGTGTTTAGAACCAATGATGGCCCAATAAGGTTTGTATGTAACCAATAAATTGTGTCTAGGACCAATGAGTCCCAATAAGGTGTGTTTAGGGGAAACGAGGGTCATTTGGGACCAATGAGTCCCAATAAGGTGTGTATGTAACCAATAAGTTGTGTTTAGGACCAATGAGTCCTAGTAAGGTATATTTAGGGGAAACGAGGTTTAGTTGGGACCAATGAGTCCCAGTAAGGTGTGTATGTAAACAATAAGTTGTGTTTAGGACCAATGATGGCCCAATAAGGTGTGAATGTAACCAATACGTTGTGTTTAGGACCAATAATGGCCTAATAAGGTGTGTATGTAACCAATAAGTTGTGTTTAGGACCAATGAGTCCCAATAAGGTGTGTTAGTGGAAACAAGGGTCAGTTGGGACCAATGAGTCCCAGTAAGGTGTGTATGTAAGCAATAAGTTATGTTTAGGACCAATGATGGCCCAATATGGTTTGAATGTAACCAATAAGTTGTGTCTAGGACCAATGAGTCCCAATAAGGTGTGTATGTAACCAATAAGTTGTGTTGAGGACCAATAATGGCCCAATAAGGTGTGTATATAACCAATAAGTTGTGTTTAGGACCAATGAGTCCCAATAAGGTGTGTTTAGGGGAAACGAGGGTCAGTTGTGACCAAAGAGTCCCAGTAAGGTGTGTAGGTAACCAATAAGTTGTGTTTAGAACACATAATGGTTCAATAAGTCCCAGTAAGGTGTGTATATAAACAATAATTTGTGTTTAGGACCAATGATGGCCCAATAAGGTTTGTATGTAACCAATAAGTTGTGTCTAGGACCAATGAGTCCCAATAAGGTGTGTTTAGGGGAAACGAGGGTCAGTTGGGACCAATGAGTTCTAGTAAGGTGCGTATGTAACCAATAAGTTGTGTTTAGAACCAATGATGGCCCAATAAGGTTTGTATGTAACCAATAAGTTGTGTTTAGGACCAATGAGTCCCAATAAGGTGTGTTAGTGGAAACGAGGGTCAGTTGGAACCAATGAGTCCCAGTAAGGTGTGTATGTAACCAATAAGGTGTGTTTAGCACCCATGATGGCTCAATAAGTCATAGTAAGGTGTGTATGTAACCAATAAGTTGTGTTTAGGACCAATGATGGCCAATAAGCTGTGTATGTAACCAATAAGTTGTGTTTAGGACCAATGAGTCCCAATAAGGTGTGTTTAGGGGAAACGAGGGTCAGTTGGGACCAATGAGTCGTAGTAAGGTGTGTATGTAACCAATAAGTTGTGTTTAGAACCAATGATGGCCCAATAAGGTTTGTATGTAACCAATAAGTTGTGTCTAGGACCAATTAGTCCCAATAAGGTGTGTTTAGGGGAAAGAGGGTCAGTTGGGACCAATGAGTCCCAATAAGGTGTGTATGTAACCAATAAGTTGTGTTTAGGACCAATAATGGCCTAATAAGGTGTGTATGTAACCAATAAGTTGTGTTTAGGACCAGTGAGTCCCAATAAGGTGTGTTAGTGGAAACGAGGGTCAGTTGGGAACAATGAGTCCCAGTAAGGTGTGTATGTAACCATAAGTTGTGTTTAGAACCCATGATGGCTCAATAAGTCCTAGTAAGATGTGTATGTAACCAATAATTTGTGTTTAAGACCAATGATGGCCCAATAAGGTTTGTATGTAACCAATAAGTTGTGTCTAGGACCAATGAGTCCCAATAAGGTGTATTTAGGGGAAACGAGGGTCAGTTGGGACCAATGAGTTCTAGTAAGGTGCGTATGTAACCAATAAGTTGTGTTTAGAACCAATGATGGCCCAATAAGGTTTGTATGTAACCAATAAGTTGTGTCTAGGACCAATGAGTCCCAATAAGGTGTGTTTAGGGGAAACGAGGGTCAGTTGGGACCAATGAGTCCCAATAAGGTGTGTATGTAACCAATAAGTTGTATTTAGGACCAATAATGGCCCAATGATGGCCCAATAAGGTTTGTATGTAACCAATAAGTTGTGTCTAGGACCAATGAGTCCCAATAAGGTGTGTTTAGGGGAAACGAGGGTCAGTTGGGACCAATGAGTCCCAATAAGGTGTGTATGTAACCAATAAGTTGTATTTAGGACCAATAATGGCCTAATAAGGTGTGTATGTAACCAATAAGTTGTGTTTAGGACCAATGAGTCCCAATAAGGTGTGTTAGTGGAAACGAGGGTCAGTTGGAACCAATGAGTCCCAGTAAGGTGTGTATGTAACCAATAAGTTGTGTTTAGAACCCATGATGGCTCAATAAGTCCCAGTAAGGTGTGTATGTAACCAATAAATTGTGTTTAGGACCAATGATGGCCCAATAAGCTGTGTGTGTAACCAATAAGTTGTGTTTAGGACCAATGAGTCCCAATAAGGTGTGTTTAGGGGAAACGAGGGTCAGTTGGGACCAATGAGTCGTAGTAAGGTGTGTATGTAACCAATAAGTTGTGTTTAGAACCAATGATGGCCCAATAAGGTTTGTATGTAACCAATAAGTTGTGTCTAGGATCAATTAGTCCCAATAAGGTGTGTTTAGGGGAAACGAGGGTCAGTTGGGACCAATGAGTCCCTATAAGGTGTGTATGTAACCAATAAGTTGTGTTTAGGACCAATAATGGCCTAATAAGGTGTGTATGTAACCAATAAGTTGTGTTTAGGACTAATGAGTCCCAATAAGGTGTGTTAGTGGAAATGAGGGTCAGTTGGGAACAATGAGTCCCAGTAAGGTGTGTATGTAACCATAAGTTGTGTTTAGAACCCATGATGGCTCAATAAGTCCCAGTAAGGTGTGTATGTAACCAATAAGTTGTGTTTAAGACCAATGATGGCCCAATAAGGTTTGTATGTAACCAATAAGTTGTGTCTAGGACCAATGAGTCCCAATAAGGCGTGTTTAGGGGAAACGAGGGTCAGTTGGCACCAAAGAGTTCTAGTAAGGTGCGTATGTAACCAATAAGTTGTGTTTAGAACCAATGATGGCCCAATAAGGTTTGTATGTAACCAATAAGTTGTGTCTAGGACCAATGAGTCCCAATAAGGTGTGTTTAGGGGAAACGAGGGTCAGTTGGGACCAATGAGTCCCAATAAGGTGTGTATGTAACCAATAAGTTGTATTTAGGACCAATAATGGCCCAATGATGGCCCAATAAGGTTTGTATGTAACCAATAAGTTGTGTCTAGGACCAATGAGTCCCAATAAGGTGTGTTTAGGGGAAACGAGGGTCAGTTGGGACCAATGAGTCCCAATAAGGTGTGTATGTAACCAATAAGTTGTATTTAGGACCAAGAATGGCCCAATAAGGTGTGTATGTAACCAATAAGTTGTGTTTAGGACCTATGAGTCCCAATCAGGTGTGTTAGTGGAAACGAGGGTCAGTTGGGACCAATGAGTCCCAGTAAGGTGTGTATGTAACCAATAAGTTGTGTTTAGAACCCATGATGGCTCAATAAGTTCCAGTAAGGTGTGTATGTAACCAATAAATGTGTTTAGGACCAATGATGGCCCAATAAAGTTTGTATGTAACCAATAAGTTGTGTCTAGGACCAATGAGTCCCAATAAGGTGTGTTTAGGGGAAACGAGGGTCAGTTGGGACCAATGAGTTCTAGTAAGGTGCGTATGTAACCAATAAGTTGTGTTTAGAACCAATGATGGCCCAATAAGGTTTGTATGTAACCAATAAGTTGTGTCTAGGACCAATGAGTCCCAATAAGGTGTGTTTAGGGGAAACGAGGGTTAGTTGGTACCAATGAGTTCTAGTAAGGTGCGTATGTAACCAATAAGTTGTGTTTAGAACCAATGATGGCCCAATATGGTTTGTATGTAACCAATAAGTTGTGTCTAGGACCAATGAGTCCCAATAAGGTGTGTTTCGGGGAAACGAGGGTCAGTTGGGACCAATGAGTCCCAATAAGGTGTGTATGTAACCAATAAGTTGTATTTAGGACCAATAATGGCCCAAGAAGGTGTGTATGTAACCAATAAGTTGTGTTTAGGTCCAATGAGTCCCAATAAGGTGTGTTAGTGGAAACGAGGGTCAGTTGGAACCAATGAGTCCCAGTAAGGTGTGTATGTAACCAATAAGTTGTGTTTAGAACCCATAATGGCTCAATAAGTCCCAGTAAGGTGTGTATGTAACTAATAAGTTGTGTTTAGGACCAATGATGGCCCAATAAGCTGTGTATGTAACCAATAAGTTGTGTTTAGGACCAATGAGTCCCAATAAGGTGTGTTTAGGGGAAACGAGGGCCAGTTGGGACCAATGAGTCCTAGTAAGGTGTGTATGTAACCAATAAGTTGTGTTTAGAACCAATGATGGCCCAATAAGGTTTGTATGTAACCAATAAGTTGTGTCTAGGACCAATGAGTCCCAATAAGGTGTGTTTAGGGGAAACGAGGGTCAGTTGGGACCAATGATTCCCAATAAGGTGTGTATGTAACCAATAAGTTGTGTTTAGGACAAATAATGGCCTAATAAGGTGTGTATGTAACCAATAAGTTGTGTTTAGGACGAATGAGTCCCAATAAGGTGTGTTAGTGGAAACGAGGGTCAGTTGGGACCAATGAGTCCCAGTAAGGTGTGTATGTAACAAATAAGTTATGTTTAGGACCAATGATGGCCCAATAAGGTTTGTATGTAACCAATAAGTTGTGTCTAGGACCAATGAGTCCCAATAAGGTGTGTGTGTAACCAATAAGTTGTGTTTAGGACCAATAATGGCCCAATAAGGTGTGTATTTAACCAATAAGTTGTTTAGACCAATGAGTCCCAATAAGGTGTGTTTAGGGGAAACGAGGGTCAGTTCTGACCAGTGAGTCCCAGTAAGGTGTGTAGGTAACCAATAAGTTGTGTTTAGAACACATGATGGCTCAATAAGTCCTAGTAAGGTGTGTATGTAACCAATAAGTTGTGTTTAGGACCAATGATGGCCTAATAAGGTTTATATGTAACCAATACGTTGTGTCTAGGAGCAATGAGTCTGAATAAGGTGTGTTTAGGGGAAACGAGGGTCAGTTAGGACCAATGAGTCCCAATAAGGTGTGTATGTAACCAATAAGTTGTGTTTAGGACCAATGATGGCCCAATAAAGTTTGTATGTAACAAATAAGTTGTGTCTAGGACCAATGAGTCCCAATAAGGTGTGTTTAGGGGAAACGAGGGTCAGTTGGGACCAATGAGTTCTAGTAAGGTGCGTATGTAACCAATAAGTTGTGTTTAGAACCAATGATGGCCCAATAAGGTTTGTATGTAACCAATAAGTTGTGTGTAGGACCAATGAGTCCCAGTAAGGTGTGTTTAGGGGAAACGAGGGTCAGTTGGGACCAATGAGTCCCAATAAGGTGTGTATGTAACCAATAAGTTGTATTTAGGACCAATATTGGCCCAATAAGGTGTGTAGGTAACCAATAAGTTGTGTTTAGAACACATGATGGCTCAATAAGTCCTAGTAAGGTGTGTATGTAACCAATAAGTTGTGTTTAGGACCAATGATGGCCCAATAAGGTTTATATGTAACCAATACGTTGTGTCTAGGAGCAATGAGTCTGAATAAGGTGTGTTTAGGGGAAACGAGGGTCAGTTAGGACCAATGAGTCCCAATAAGGTGTGTATGTAACCAATAAGTTGTGTTTAGGACCAATGATGGCCCAATAAAGTTTGTATGTAACAAATAAGTTGTGTCTAGGACCAATGAGTCCCAATAAGGTGTGTTTAGGGGAAACGAGGGTCAGTTGGGACCAATGAGTTCTAGTAAGGTGCGTATGTAACCAATAAGTTGTGTTTAGAACCAATGATGGCCCAATAAGGTTTGTATGTAACCAATAAGTTGTGTTTAGGACAAATGAGTCCCAATAAGTTGTGTTAGTGGAAACGAGGGTCAGTTGGAACCAATGAGTCCCAGTAAGGTGTGTATGTAACCAATAAGTTGTATTTAGAACCCATGATGGCTCAATAAGTCCCAGTAAGGTGTGTATGTAACCAATAAGGTGTGTTTAGGACCAATGATGGCCCAATAAGCTGTGTATGTAACCAATAAGTTGTGTTTAGGACCAATGAGTCCCAATAAGGTGTGTTTAGGGGAAACGAGGATCAGTTAGGACCAATGAGTCCTAGTAAGGTGTGTATGTAACCAATAAGTTGTGTTTAGAACCAATGATGGCCCAATAAGGTTTGTATGTAACCAATAAGTTGTGTCTAGGATCAATGAGTCCCAATAAGGTGTGTTTAGGGGAAACGAGGGTCAGTTGGGACCAATGAGTCCTAATAAGGTGTGTATGTAACCAATAAGTTGTGTTTAGGACCAATAATGGCCTAATAAGGTGTGTATGTAACCAATACGTTGTGTTTAGGACCAATGAGTCCCAATAAGGTGTGTTAGTGGAAACGAGGGTCAGTTGGGACCAATGAGTCCCAGTAAGGTGTGTATGTAACCAATAAGTTGTGTTTAGAACCCATGATGGCTCAATAAGTCCCAGTAAGGTGTGTACGTAACCAATAAGTTGTGTTTAGGACCACTAATGGCCCAATAAGGTTTGTATGTAACCAATAAGTTGTGTCTAGGACCAATGAGTAAGGTGTGTTTAGGGGAAACGAGGGTCAGTTGGGACCAAGGAGTTCTAGTAAGGTGCGTATGTAACCAATAAGGTGTGTTTAGAACCAATGATGGCCCGGTAAGGTTTGTATGTAACCAATAAGTTGTGTCTAGGACCAATGAGTCCCAATAAGGTGTGTTTAGGGGAAACGAGGGTCAGTTGGGACCAATAAGTCCCAATAAGGTGTGTATGTAACCAATAAGTTGTATTTAGAACCCATGATGGCTCAATAAGTCCCAGTAAGGTGTGTATGTAACCAATAAGGTATGTTTAGGACCAATGATGGCCCAATAAGCTGTGTATGTAACCAATAAGTTGTGTTTAGGACCAATGAGTCCCAATAAGGTGTGTTTAGGGGAAACGAGGATCAGTTAGGACCAATGAGTCCTAGTAAGGTGTGTATGTAACCAATAAGTTGTGTTTAGAACCAATGATGGCCGATTAAGGTTTGTATGTAACCAATAAGTTGTGTCTAGGACCAATGAGTCCCAATAAGGTGTGTTTCGGGGAAACGAGGGTCAGTTGGGACCAATGAGTCCCAATAAGGTGTGTATGTAACCAATAAGTTGTATTTAGGACCAATAATGGCCCAAGAAGGTGTGTATGTAACCAATAAGTTGTGTTTAGGTCCAATGAGTCCCAATAAGGTGTGTTAGTGGAAACGAGGGTCAGTTGGAACCAATGAGTCCCAGTAAGGTGTGTATGTAACCAATAAGTTGTGTTTAGAACCCATAATGGCTCAATAAGTCCCAGTAAGGTGTGTATGTAACTAATAAGTTGTGTTTAGGACCAATGATGGCCCAATAAGCTGTGTAAGTAACCAATAAGTTGTGTTTAGGACCAATGAGTCCCAATAAGGTGTGTTTAGGGGAAACGAGGGCCAGTTGGGACCAATGAGTCCTAGTAAGGTGTGTATGTAACCAATAAGTTGTGTTTAGAACCAATGATGGCCCAATAAGGTTTGTATGTAACCAATAAGTTGTGTCTAGGACCAATGAGTCCCAATAAGGTGTGTTTAGGGGAAACGAGGGTTAGTTGGGACCAATGAGTCCCAATAAGGTGTGTATGTAACCAATAAGTTGTGTTTAGGACAAATAATGGCCTAATAAGGTGTGTATGTAACCAATAAGTTGTGTTTAGGACGAATGAGTCCCAATAAGGTGTGTTAGTGGAAACGAGGGTCAGTTGGGACCAATGAGTCCCAGTAAGGTGTGTATGTAACAAATAAGTTATGTTTAGGACCAATGATGGCCCAATAAGGTTTGCATGTAACCAATAAGTTGTGTCTAGGACCAATGAGTCCCAATAAGGTGTGTGTGTAACCAATAAGTTGTGTTTAGGACCAATAATGGCCCAATAAGGTGTGTATTTAACCAATAAGTTGTTTAGACCAATGAGTCCCAATAAGGTGTGTTTAGGGGAAACGAGGGTCAGTTCTGACCAGTGAGTCCCAGTAAGGTGTGTAGGTAACCAATAAGTTGTGTGTAGAACACATGATGGCTCAATAAGTCCTAGTAAGGTGTGTATGTAACCAATAAGTTGTGTTTAGGACCAATGATGGCCCAATAAGGTTTATATGTAACCAATACGTTGTGTCTAGGAGCAATGAGTCTGAATAAGGTGTGTTTAGGGGAAACGAGGGTCAGTTAGGACCAATGAGTCCCAATAAGGTGTGTATGTAACCAATAAGTTGTGTTTAGGACCAATGATGGCCCAATAAAGTTTGTATGTAACAAATAAGTTGTGTCTAGGACCAATGAGTCCCAATAAGGTGTGTTTAGGGGAAACGAGGGTCAGTTGGGACCAATGAGTTCTAGTAAGGTGCGTATGTAACCAATAAGTTGTGTTTAGAACCAATGATGGCCCAATAAGGTTTGTATGTAACCAATAAGTTGTGTCTAGGACCAATGAGTCCCAGTAAGGTGTGTTTAGGGGAAACGAGGGTCAGTTGGGACCAATGAGTCCCAATAAGGTGTGTATGTAACCAATAAGTTGTATTTAGGACCAATATTGGCCCAATAAGGTGTGTAGGTAACCAATAAGTTGTGTTTAGAACACATGATGGCTCAATAAGTCCTAGTAAGGTGTGTATGTAACCAATAAGTTGTGTTTAGGACCAATGATGGCCCAATAAGGTTTATATGTAACCAATACGTTGTGTCTAGGAGCAATGAGTCTGAATAAGGTGTGTTTAGGGGAAACGAGGGTCAGTTAGGACCAATGAGTCCCAATAAGGTGTTTATGTAACCAATAAGTTGTGTTTAGGACCAATGATGGCCCAATAAAGTTTGTATGTAACAAATAAGTTGTGTCTAGGACCAATGAGTCCCAATAAGGTGTGTTTAGGGGAAACGAGGGTCAGTTGGGACCAATGAGTTCTAGTAAGGTGCGTATGTAACCAATAAGTTGTGTTTAGAACCAATGATGGCCCAATAAGGTTTGTATGTAACCAATAAGTTGTGTCTAGGACCAATGAGTCCCAGTAAGGTGTGTTTAGGGGAAACGAGGGTCAGTTGGGACCAATGAGTCCCAATAAGGTGTGTATGTAACCAATAAGTTGTATTTAGGACCAATATTGGCCCAATAAGGTGTGTAGGTAACCAATAAGTTGTGTTTAGAACACATGATGGCTCAATAAGTCCTAGTAAGGTGTGTATGTAACCAATAAGTTGTGTTTAGGACCAATGATGGCCCAATAAGGTTTATATGTAACCAATACGTTGTGTCTAGGAGCAATGAGTCTGAATAAGGTGTGTTTAGGGGAAACGAGGGTCAGTTAGGACCAATGAGTCCCAATAAGGTGTGTATGTAACCAATAAGTTGTGTTTAGGACCAATGATGGCCCAATAAAGTTTGTATGTAACAAAAAAGTTGTGTCTAGGACCAATGAGTCCCAATAAGGTGTGTTTAGGGGAAACGAGGGTCACTTGGGACCAATGAGTTCTAGTAAGGTGCGTATGTAACCAATAAGTTGTGTTTAGAACCAATGATGGCCCAATAAGGTTTGTATGTAACCAATAAGTTGTGTTTAGGACAAATGAGTCCCAATAAGTTGTGTTAGTGGAAACGAGGGTCAGTTGGAACCAATGAGTCCCAGTAAGGTGTGTATGTAACCAATAAGTTGTATTTAGAACCCATGATGGCTCAATAAGTCCCAGTAAGGTGTGTATGTAACCAATAAGGTGTGTTTAGGACCAATGATGGCCCAATAAGCTGTGTATGTAACCAATAAGTTGTGTTTAGGACCAATGAGTCCCAATAAGGTGTGTTTAGGGGAAACGAGGATCAGTTAGGACCAATGAGTCCTAGTAAGGTGTGTATGTAACCAATAAGTTGTGTTTAGAACCAATGATGGCCCAATAAGGTTTGTATGTAACCAATAAGTTGTGTCTAGGATCAATGAGTCCCAATAAGGTGTGTTTAGGGGAAACGAGGGCCAGTTGGGACCAATGAGTCCTAGTAAGGTGAGTATGTAACCAATAAGTTGTGTTTAGAACCAATGATGGCCCAATAAGGTTTGTATGTAACCAATAAGTTGTGTCTAGGACCAATGAGTCCCAATAAGGTGTGTTTAGGGGAAACGAGGGTCAGTTGGGACCAATGAGTCCCAATAAGGTGTGTATGTAACCAATAAGTTGTGTTTAGGACAAATAATGGCCTAATAAGGTGTGTATGTAACCAATAAGTTGTGTTTAGGACGAATGAGTCCCAATAAGGTGTGTTAGTGGAAACGAGGGTCAGTTGGGACCAATGAGTCCCAGTAAGGTGTGTATGTAACAAATAAGTTATGTTTAGGACCAATGATGGCCCAATAAGGTTTGTATGTAACCAATAAGTTGTGTCTAGGACCAATGAGTCCCAATAAGGTGTGTGTGTAACCAATAAGTTGTGTTTAGGACCAATAATGGCCCAATAAGGTGTGTATTTAACCAATAAGTTGTTTAGACCAATGAGTCCCAATAAGGTGTGTTTAGGGGAAACGAGGGTCAGTTCTGAACAGTGAGTCCCAGTAAGGTGTGTAGGTAACCAATAAGTTGTGTTTAGAACACATGATGGCTCAATAAGTCCTAGTAAGGTGTGTATGTAACCAATAAGTTGTGTTTAGGACCAATGATGGCCCAATAAGGTTTATATGTAACCAATACGTTGTGTCTAGGAGCAATGAGTCTGAATAAGGTGTGTTTAGGGGAAACGAGGGTCAGATAGGACCAATGAGTCCCAATAAGGTGTGTATGTAACCAATAAGTTGTGTTTAGGACCAATGATGGCCCAATAAAGTTTGTATGTAACAAATAAGTTGTGTCTAGGACCAATGAGTCCCAATAAGGTGTGTTTAGGGGAAACGAGGGTCAGTTGGGACCAATGAGTTCTAGTAAGGTGCGTATGTAACCAATAAGTTGTGTTTAGAACCAATGATGGCCCAATAAGGTTTGTATGTAACCAATAAGTTGTGTCTAGGACCAATGAGTCCCAGTAAGGTGTGTTTAGGGGAAACGAGGGTCAGTTGGGACCAATGAGTCCCAATAAGGTGTGTATGTAACCAATAAGTTGTATTTAGGACCAATATTGGCCCAATAAGGTGTGTAGGTAACCAATAAGTTGTGTTTAGAACACATGATGGCTCAATAAGTCCTAGTAAGGTGTGTATGTAACCAATAAGTTGTGTTTAGGACCAATGATGGCCCAATAAGGTTTATATGTAACCAATACGTTGTGTCTAGGAGCAATGAGTCTGAATAAGGTGTGTTTAGGGGAAACGAGGGTCAGTTAGGACCAATGAGTCCCAATAAGGTGTGTATGTAACCAATAAGTTGTGTTTAGGACCAATGATGGCCCAATAAAGTTTGTATGTAACAAATAAGTTGTGTCTAGGACCAATGAGTCCCAATAAGGTGTGTTTAGGGGAAACGAGGGTCAGTTGGGACCAATGAGTTCTAGTAAGGTGCGTATGTAACCAATAAGTTGTGTTTAGAACCAATGATGGCCCAATAAGGTTTGTATGTAACCAATAAGTTGTGTCTAGGACCAATGAGTCCCAGTAAGGTGTGTTTAGGGGAAACGAGGGTCAGTTGGGACCAATGAGTCCCAATAAGGTGTGTATGTAACCAATAAGTTGTATTTAGGACCAATATTGGCCCAATAAGGTGTGTAGGTAACCAATAAGTTGTGTTTAGAACACATGATGCCTCAATAAGTCCTAGTAAGGTGTGTATGTAACCAATAAGTTGTGTTTAGGACCAATGATGGCCCAATAAGGTTTATATGTAACCAATACGTTGTGTCTAGGAGCAATGAGTCTGAATAAGGTGTGTTTAGGGGAAACGAGGGTCAGTTAGGACCAATGAGTCCCAATAAGGTGTGTATGTAACCAATAAGTTGTGTTTAGGACCAATGATGGCCCAATAAAGTTTGTATGTAACAAAAAAGTTGTGTCTAGGACCAATGAGTCCCAATAAGGTGTGTTTAGGGGAAACGAGGGTCACTTGGGACCAATGAGTTCTAGTAAGGTGCGTATGTAACCAATAAGTTGTGTTTAGAACCAATGATGGCCCAATAAGGTTTGTATGTAACCAATAAGTTGTGTTTAGGACAAATGAGTCCCAATAAGTTGTGTTAGTGGAAACGAGGGTCAGTTGGAACCAATGAGTCCCAGTAAGGTGTGTATGTAACCAATAAGTTGTATTTAGAACCCATGATGGCTCAATAAGTCCCAGTAAGGTGTGTATGTAACCAATAAGTTGTGTTTAGGACCAATGATGGCCCAATAAGGTTTGTATGTAACCAATAAGTTGTGTCTAGGACCAATGAGTCCCAATAAGGTGTGTTTAGGGGAAACGAGGGTCAGTTGGGACCAAGGAGTTCTAGTAAGGTGCGTATGTAACCAATAAGTTGTGTTTAGAAGCAATGATGGCCCAGTAAGGTTTGTATGTAACCAATAAGTTGTGTCTAGGACCAATGAGTCCCAATAAGGTGTGTTTAGGGGAAACGAGGGTCAGTTGGGACCAATGAGTCCCAATAAGGTGTGTATGTAACCAATAAGTTGTATTTAGGACCAATAATGGCCCAATAAGGTGTGTATGTAACCAATAAGTTGTGTTTAGGACCAATGAGTCCCAGTAAGGTGTGTTAGTGGAAACGAGGGTCAGTTGGGACCAATGAGTCCCAGTAAGGTGTGTATGTAACCAATAAGTTGTGTTTAGAACCCATGATGGCTCAATAAGTCGCAGTAAGGTGTGTATGTAACCAATAAGTTGTGTTTAGGACCAATGATGGCCCAATAAGGTTTGTATGTAACCAATAAGTTGTGTCTAGGACCAATGAGTCCCAATAAGGTGTGTTTAGGGGAAACGAGGGTCAGTTGGTACTAATGAGTTCTAGTAAGGTGCGTATGTTACCAATAAGTTGTGTTTAGAACCAATGATGGCCCAATAAGGTTTGTATGTAACCAATAAGTTGTGTCTAGGACCAATGAGTCCCAATAAGGTGTGTTTCGGGGAAACGAAGGTCAGTTGGGACCAATGAGTCCCAATAAGGTGTGTATGTAACCAATAAGTTGTATTTAGGACCAATAATGGCCCAAGAAGGTGTGTATGTAACCAATAAGTTGTGTTTAGGACCAATGAGTCCTAATAAGGTGTGTTAGTGGAAACGAGGGTCAGTTGGAACCAATGAGTCCCAGTAAGGTGTGTATGTAACCAATAAGTTGTGTTAAAACCCATGATGGCTCAATAAGTCCCAGTAAGGTGTGTATGTAACCAATAAGTTGTGTTTAGGACCAATGATGGCCCAATAAGCTGTGTATGTAACCAATAAGTTGTGTCTAGGACCAATGAGTCTCAATAAGGTGTGTTTAGGGGAAACGAGGGTCAGTTGGGACCAATGAGTTCTAGTAAGGTGCGTATGTAACCAATAAGTTGTGTTTAGAACCAATGATGGCCCAATAAAGTTTGTATGTAACCAATAAGTTGTGTTTAGGACCAATGAGTCCCAATAAGGTGTGTTTAGGGGAAACGAGGGTCAGTTGGGACCAATGAGTCCTAGTAAGGTGTGTATGTAACCAATAAGTTGTGTTTAGAACCAATGATGGCCCAATAAGGTTTGTATGTAACCAATAAGTTGTGTCTAGGACCAATGAGTCCCAATAAGGTGTGTTTAGGGGAAACGAGGGTCAGTTGGGACCAATGAGTCCCAATAAGGTGTGTATGTAACCAATAAGTTGTGTTTAGGACCAATAATGGCCTAATAAGGTGTGTATGTAACCAATAAGTTGTGTTTAGGACCAATGAGTCCCAATAAGGTGTGTTAGTGGAAACGAGGGTCAGTTGGGACCAATGAGTCCCAGTAAGGTGTGTATGTAACCAATAAGTTATGTTTAGGACCAATGATGGCCCAATAAGGTTTGTATGTAACCAATAAGTTGTGTCTAGGACCAATGAGTCCCAATAAGGTGTGTATGTAACCAATAAGTTGTGTTTAGGACCAATAATGGCCCAATAAGGTGTGTATTTAACCAATAAGTTGTTTAGACCAATGAGTCCCAATAAGGTGTGTTTAGGGGAAACGAGGGTCAGTTCTGACCAATGAGTCCCAGTAAGGTGTGTAGGTAACCATTAAGTTGTGTTTAGAACACATGATGGCTCAATAAGTCCTAGTAAGGTGTGTATGTAACCAATAAGTTGTGTTTAGGACCAATGATGGCCCAATAAGGTTTATATGTAACCAATACGTTGTGTCTAGGAGCAATGAGTCTGAATAAGGTGTGTTTAGGGGAAACGAGGGTCAGTTAGGACCAATGAGTCCCAATAAGGTGTGTATGTAACCAATAAGTTGTGTTTAGGACCAATAATGGCCCAATAAGGTTTGTATGTAACCAATAAGTTGTGTCTAGGACCAATGAGTCCCAATAAGGTGTGTTTAGGGGAAACGAGGGTCAGTTGGGACTAATGAGTCCCAATAAGGTGTGTATGTAACCAATAAGTTGTGTTTAGGACCAATAATGGCCTAATAAGGTGTGTATGTAACCAATACGTTGTGTTTAGGACCAATGAGTCCCAATAAGGTGTGTTAGTGGAAACGAGGGTCAGTTGGGACCAATGAGTCCCAGTAAGGTGTGTATGTAACCAATAAGTTGTGTTTAGAACCCATGATGGCTCAATAAGTCCCAGTAAGGTGTGTATGTAACCAATAAGTTGTGTTTAGGACCACTGATGGCCCAATAAGGTTTGTATGTAACCAATAAGTTGTGTCTAGGACCAATGAGTCCCAATAAGGTGTGTTTAGGGGAAACGAGGGTCAGTTGGGACCAAGGAGTTCTAGTAAGGTGTGTATGTAACCAATAAGTTGTGTTTAGAACCAATGATGGCCCAATAAGGTTTGTATGTAACCAATAAGTTGTGTCTAGGACCAATGAGTCCCAATAAGGTGTGTTTAGGGGAAACGAGGGTCAGTTGGGACCAATGAGTCCCAATAAGGTGTGTATGTAACCAATAAGTTGTGTTTAGGACCAATAATGGCCTAATAAGGTGTGTATGTAACCAATACGTTGTGTTTAGGACCAATGAGTCCCAATAAGGTGTGTTAGTGGAAACGAGGGTCAGTTGGGACCAATGAGTCCCACTAAGGTGTGTATGTAACCAATAAGTTGTGTTTAGAACCCATGATGGCTCAATAAGTCCCAGTAAGGTGTGTATGTAACCAATAAGTTGTGTTTAGGACCACTGATGGCCCAATAAGGTTTGTATGTAACCAATAAGTTGTGTCTAGGACCAATGAGTCCCAATAAGGTGTGTTTAGGGGAAACGAGGGTCAGTTGGGACCAAGGAGTTCTAGTAAGGTGTGTTTGTAACCAATAAGTTGTGTTTAGAACCAATGATGGCCCAATAAGGTTTGTATGTAACCAATAAGTTGTGTCTAGGACCAATGAGTCCCAATAAGGTGTGTTTAGGGGAAACGAGGGTCAGTTGGGACCAATGAGTCCCAATAAGGTGTGTATGTAACCAATAAGTTGTGTTTAGGACCAATAATGGCCTAATAAGGTGTGTATGTAACCAATAAGTTGTGTTTAGGACCAATGAGTCCCAATAAGGTGTGTTAGTGGAAACGAGGGTCAGTTGGGACCAATGAGTCCCAGTAAGTTGTGTATGTAACCAATAAGTTGTGTTTAGAACCCATGATGGCTCAATAAGTCCCAGTAAAGTATGTGTATGTAACCAATAAGTTGTGTTTAGGACCAATGATTGCCCAATAAGGTTTGTATGTAACCAATAAGTTGTGTCTAGGACCAATGAGTCCCAATAAGGTGTGTTTAGGGGAAACGAGGGTCAGTTGGGACCAAGGAGTTCTAGTAAGGTGCGTATGTAACCAATAAGTTGTGTTTAGAACCAATGATGGCCCAGTAAGGTTTGTATGTAACCAATAAGTTGTGTCTAGGATCAATTAGTCCCAATAAGGTGTGTTTCGGGGAAACGAAGGTCAGTTGGGACCAATGAGTCCCAATAAGGTGTGTATGTAACCAATAAGTTGTATTTAGGACCAATAATGGCCCAAGAAGGTGTGTATGTAACCAATAAGTTGTGTTTAGGACCAATGAGTCCTAATAAGGTGTGTTAGTGGAAACGAGGGTCAGTTGGAACCAATGAGTCCCAGTAAGGTGTGTATGTAACCAATAAGTTGTGTTAAAACCCATGATGGCTCAATAAGTCCCAGTAAGGTGTGTATGTAACCAATAAGTTGTGTTTAGGACCAATGATGGCCCAATAAGCTGTGTATGTAACCAATAAGTTGTGTCTAGGACCAATGAGTCTCAATAAGGTGTGTTTAGGGGAAACGAGGGTCAGTTGGGACCAATGAGTTCTAGTAAGGTGCGTATGTAACCAATAAGTTGTGTTTAGAACCAATGATGGCCCAATAAAGTTTGTATGTAACCAATAAGTTGTGTTTAGGACCAATGAGTCCCAATAAGGTGTGTTTAGGGGAAACGAGGGTCAGTTGGGACCAATGAGTCCTAGTAAGGTGTGTATGTAACCAATAAGTTGTGTTTAGAACCAATGATGGCCCAATAAGGTTTGTATGTAACCAATAAGTTGTGTCTAGGACCAATGAGTCCCAATAAGGTGTGTTTAGGGGAAACGAGGGTCAGTTGGGACCAATGAGTCCCAATAAGGTGTGTATGTAACCAATAAGTTGTGTTTAGGACCAATAATGGCCTAATAAGGTGTGTATGTAACCAATAAGTTGTGTTTAGGACCAATGAGTCCCAATAAGGTGTGTTAGTGGAAACGAGGGTCAGTTGGGACCAATGAGTCCCAGTAAGGTGTGTATGTAACCAATAAGTTATGTTTAGGACCAATGATGGCCCAATAAGGTTTGTATGTAACCAATAAGTTGTGTCTAGGACCAATGAGTCCCAATAAGGTGTGTATATAACCAATAAGTTGTGTTTAGGACCAATAATGGCCCAATAAGGTGTGTATTTAACCAATAAGTTGTTTAGACCAATGAGTCCCAATAAGGTGTGTTTAGGGGAAACGAGGGTCAGTTCTGACCAATGAGTCCCAGTAAGGTGTGTAGGTAACCATTAAGTTGTGTTTAGAACACATGATGGCTCAATAAGTCCTAGTAAGGTGTGTATGTAACCAATAAGTTGTGTTTAGGACCAATGATGGCCCAATAAGGTTTATATGTAACCAATACGTTGTGTCTAGGAGCAATGAGTCTGAATAAGGTGTGTTTAGGGGAAACGAGGGTCAGTTAGGACCAATGAGTCCCAATAAGGTGTGTATGTAACCAATAAGTTGTGTTTAGGACCAATAATGGCCCAATAAGGTTTGTATGTAACCAATAAGTTGTGTCTAGGACCAATGAGTCCCAATAAGGTGTGTTTAGGGGAAACGAGGGTCAGTTGGGACTAATGAGTCCCAATAAGGTGTGTATGTAACCAATAAGTTGTGTTTAGGACCAATAATGGCCTAATAAGGTGTGTATGTAACCAATACGTTGTGTTTAGGACCAATGAGTCCCAATAAGGTGTGTTAGTGGAAACGAGGGTCAGTTGGGACCAATGAGTCCCAGTAAGGTGTGTATGTAACCAATAAGTTGTGTTTAGAACCCATGATGGCTCAATAAGTCCCAGTAAGGTGTGTATGTAACCAATAAGTTGTGTTTAGGACCACTGATGGCCCAATAAGGTTTGTATGTAACCAATAAGTTGTGTCTAGGACCAATGAGTCCCAATAAGGTGTGTTTAGGGGAAACGAGAGTCAGTTGGGACCAAGGAGTTCTAGTAAGGTGTGTATGTAACCAATAAGTTGTGTTTAGAACCAATGATGGCCCAATAAGGTTTGTATGTAACCAATAAGTTGTGTCTAGGACCAATGAGTCCCAATAAGGTGTGTTTAGGGGAAACGAGGGTCAGTTGGGACCAATGAGTCCCAATAAGGTGTGTATGTAACCAATAAGTTGTGTTTAGGACCAATAATGGCCTAATAAGGTGTGTATGTAACCAATACGTTGTGTTTAGGACCAATGAGTCCCAATAAGGTGTGTTAGTGGAAACGAGGGTCAGTTGGGACCAATGAGTCCCACTAAGGTGTGTATGTAACCAATAAGTTGTGTTTAGAACCCATGATGGCTCAATAAGTCCCAGTAAGGTGTGTATGTAACCAATAAGTTGTGTTTAGGACCACTGATGGCCCAATAAGGTTTGTATGTAACCAATAAGTTGTGTCTAGGACCAATGAGTCCCAATAAGGTGTGTTTAGGGGAAACGAGGGTCAGTTGGGACCAAGGAGTTCTAGTAAGGTGTGTATGTAACCAATAAGTTGTGTCTAGGACCAATGAGTCCCAATAAGGTGTGTTTAGGGGAAACGAGGGTCAGTTGGGACCAATGAGTCCCAATAAGGTGTGTATGTAACCAATAAGTTGTGTTTAGGACCAATAATGGCCTAATAAGGTGTGTATGTAACCAATAAGTTGTGTTTAGGACCAATGAGTCCCAATAAGGTGTGTTAGTGGAAACGAGGGTCAGTTGGGACCAATGAGTCCCAGTAAGGTGTGTATGTAACCAATAAGTTGTGTTTAGAACCCATGATGGCTCAATAAGTCCCAGTAAAGTATGTGTATGTAACCAATAAGTTGTGTTTAGGACCAATGATTGCCCAATAAGGTTTGTATGTAACCAATAAGTTGTGTCTAGGACCAATGAGTCCCAATAAGGTGTGTTTAGGGGAAACGAGGGTCAGTTGGGACCAAGGAGTTCTAGTAAGGTGCGTATGTAACCAATAAGTTGTGTTTAGAACCAATGATGGCCCAGTAAGGTTTGTATGTAACCAATAAGTTGTGTCTAGGACCAATGAGTCCCAATAAGGTGTGTTTCGGGGAAACGAAGGTCAGTTGGGACCAATGAGTCCCAATAAGGTGTGTATGTAACCAATAAGTTGTATTTAGGACCAATAATGGCCCAAGAAGGTGTGTATGTAACCAATAAGTTATGTTTAGGACCAATGAGTCCCAATAAGGTGTGTTAGTGGAAACGAGGGTCAGTTGGAACCAATGAGTCCCAGTAAGGTGTGTATGTAACCAATAAGTTGTGTTAAAACCCATGATGGCTCAATAAGTCCCAGTAAGGTGTGTATGTAACCAATAAGTTGTGTTTAGGACCAATGATGGCCCAATAAGTTGTGTATGTAACCAATAAGTTGTGTCTAGGACCAATGAGTCTCAATAAGGTGTGTTTAGGGGAACCGAGGGTCAGTTGGGACCAATGAGTTCTAGTAAGGTGCGTATGTAACCAATAAGTTGTGTTTAGAACCAATGATGGCCCAATAAGGTTTGTATGTAACCAATATTGGCCCAATAAGGTGTGTATGTAAACAATAAGTTGTGTTTAGGACAAATGAGTCCCAATAAGGTGTGTTAGTGGAAACGAGGGTCAGTTGGAACCAATGAGTCCCAGTAAGGTGTGTATGTAACCAATAAGTTGTATTTAGAACCCATGATGGCTCAATAAGTCCCAGTAAGGTGTGTATGTAACCAATAAGGTGTGTTTAGGACCAATGATGGCCCAATAAGCTGTGTATGTAACCAATAAGTTGTGTTTAGGACCAATGAGTCCCAATAAGGTGTGTTTAGGGGAAACGAGGATCAGTTAGGACCAATGAGTCCTAGTAAGGTGTGTATGTAACCAATAAGTTGTGTTTAGAACCAATGATGACCCAATAAGGTTTGTATGTAACCAATAAGTTGTGTCTAGGATCAATGAGTCCCAATAAGGTGTGTTTAGGGGAAACGAGGGTCAGTTGGGACCAATGAGTCCCAGTAAGGTGTGTATGTAACCAATAAGTTGTATTTAGGACCAATAATGGCCCAAGAAGGTGTGTATGTAACCAATAAGTTGTGTTTAGGTCCAATGAGTCCCAATAAGGTGTGTTAGTGGAAACGAGGGTCAGTTGGAACAAATGAGTCCCAGTAAGGTGTGTATGTAACCAATAAGTTGTGTTTAGAACCCATAATGGCTCAATAAGTCCCAGTAAGGTGTGTATGTAACTAATAAGTTGTGTTTAGGACCAATGATGGCCCAATAAGCTGTGTAAGTAACCAATAAGTTGTGTTTAGGACCAATGAGTCCCAATAAGGTGTGTTTAGGGGAAATGAGGGTCAGTTGGGACCAAGGAGTTCTAGTAAGGTGTGTATGTAACCAATAAGTTGTGTTTAGAACCAATGATGGCCCAATAAGGTTTGTATGTAACCAATAAGTTGTGTCTAGGACCAATGAGTCCCAATAAGGTGTGTTTAGGGGAAACGAGGGTCAGTTGGGACCAATGAGTCCCAATAAGGTGTGTATGTAACCAATAAGTTGTGTTTAGGACCAATAATGGCCTAATAAGGTGTGTATGTAACCAATAAGTTGTGTTTAGGACCAATGAGTCCCAATAAGGTGTGTTAGTGGAAACGAGGGTCAGTTGGGACCAATGAGTCCCAGTAAGGTGTGTATGTAACCAATAAGTTGTGTTTAGAACCCATGATGGCTCAATAAGTCCCAGTAAAGTATGTGTATGTAACCAATAAGTTGTGTTTAGGACCAATGATTGCCCAATAAGGTTTGTATGTAACCAATAAGTTGTGTCTAGGACCAATGAGTCCCAATAAGGTGTGTTTAGGGGAAACGAGGGTCAGTTGGGACCAAGGAGTTCTAGTAAGGTGCGTATGTAACCAATAAGTTGTGTTTAGAACCAATGATGGCCCAGTAAGGTTTGTATGTAACCAATAAGTTGTGTCTAGGACCAATGAGTCCCAATAAGGTGTGTTTCGGGGAAACGAAGGTCAGTTGGGACCAATGAGTCCCAATAAGGTGTGTATGTAACCAATAAGTTGTATTTAGGACCAATAATGGCCCAAGAAGGTGTGTATGTAACCAATAAGTTATGTTTAGGACCAATGAGTCCCAATAAGGTGTGTTAGTGGAAACGAGGGTCAGTTGGAACCAATGAGTCCCAGTAAGGTGTGTATGTAACCAATAAGTTGTGTTAAAACCCATGATGGCTCAATAAGTCCCAGTAAGGTGTGTATGTAACCAATAAGTTGTGTTTAGGACCAATGATGGCCCAATAAGTTGTGTATGTAACCAATAAGTTGTGTCTAGGACCAATGAGTCTCAATAAGGTGTGTTTAGGGGAAACGAGGGTCAGTTGGGACCAATGAGTTCTAGTAAGGTGCGTATGTAACCAATAAGTTGTGTTTAGAACCAATGATGGCCCAATAAGGTTTGTATGTAACCAATATTGGCCCAATAAGGTGTGTATGTAAACAATAAGTTGTGTTTAGGACAAATGAGTCCCAATAAGGTGTGTTAGTGGAAACGAGGGTCAGTTGGAACCAATGAGTCCCAGTAAGGTGTGTATGTAACCAATAAGTTGTATTTAGAACCCATGATGGCTCAATAAGTCCCAGTAAGGTGTGTATGTAACCAATAAGGTGTGTTTAGGACCAATGATGGCCCAATAAGCTGTGTATGTAACCAATAAGTTGTGTTTAGGACCAATGAGTCCCAATAAGGTGTGTTTAGGGGAAACGAGGATCAGTTAGGACCAATGAGTCCTAGTAAGGTGTGTATGTAACCAATAAGTTGTGTTTAGAACCAATGATGACCCAATAAGGTTTGTATGTAACCAATAAGTTGTGTCTAGGATCAATGAGTCCCAATAAGGTGTGTTTAGGGGAAACGAGGGTCAGTTGGGACCAATGAGTCCCAATAAGGTGTGTATGTAACCAATAAGTTGTGTTTAGGACCAATAATGGCCTAATAAGGTGTGTATGTAACCAATACGTTGTGTTTAGGACCAATGAGTCCCAATAAGGTGTGTTAGTGGAAACGAGGGTCAGTTGGGACCAATGAGTCCCAGTAAGGTGTGTATGTAACCAATAAGTTGTGTTTAAAACCCATGATGGCTCAATAAGTCCCAGTAAGGTGTGTACGTAACTAATAAGTTGTGTTTAGGACCACTGATGGCCCAATAAGGTTTGTATGTAACGAATAAGTTGTGTCTATGACCAATGAGTCCCAATAAGGTGTGTTTAGGGGAAACGAGGGTCAGTTGGGACCAAGGAGTTCTAGTAAGGTGCGTATGTAACCAATAAGTTGTGTTTAGAACCAATGATGGCCCAGTAAGGTTTGTATGTAACCAATAAGTTGTGTCTAGGACCAATGAGTCCCAATAAGGTGTGTTTAGGGGAAACGAGGGTCAGTTGGGACCA
>JBCNJP010007324.1:0-34345 GCA_039602395.1 Deinandra increscens subsp. villosa | reverse complement strand
GTGGCAGTCTTACGTGGCTTATTTTTTTATAAAAAAATTCAACTAATGCTACCTGTATTTATCCCCTATACATAATATTAAATATGCCTCTAAACGAACCGAACGAACACGAAAAAAGGTATGTTCGTGTTCGTTCATTTACTTTTAAGCGAACACGAATATACGATTCATCATGGTGCTACAAAGATGTACAAGGATCTCCAAGAATTTTATTGGTGGCCTAATATGAAAGGAGACATCGCGTTGTATGTCATAAATGCTTAACTTGTTCCAAAGTGAAGCAGAACATACGAAGCCACCTGGGCTACTACTATGAACCAAAAATCCCCCCCCCCCCCCCCCCGTGGAAATGGGAGCACATCGCAATGGATTTAATAATGAGATTACCTTGTACATCTAGAGGTAATGACACTGTTTGAGTGCATGGTTGTAGATCGTTTGACAAAGTCTGTTCATTTCATACCCATAAAGGAAAAGAGTGATACTGAAAACTTTAGCCGAGCTATACCCTAAGGAAATGGTGGCACGTCACGGGGTGCCAATATCAATTATTTCTGACGGGGTTAGTAGATTCACATTCGGATTTTGGCAATGGTTTCAGGAAAAGATGGGTACCCGATTAGACTGGAGCACGACTTATCACCCACAAACAGATAGTCAAAGTGAAAGGACTATTCAAACCCTGTAAGATGTGTTAAAGGCATGAGCAATTGACTTTGGAGGTAACTGGGACATTCACCTGCCTTTGGATGAGTTTTCCTATAATAATAGTTACCATTCAAGTATCAAAGTCGCTCTAGTCTAAGCCTTATATAGAAGGAAAAGCCGATCACCGATTAGTTGAGTTGAAGTTGGTGAAAAACAGCTAACTTGACCTACCTGAAGTTGTTCGAGAAACAACTAATGGGATTATGTTTATCAGAGAAAAGTTGAATGCGACAGCTGAGAGACAAAAGAGTTATGCTGAAAATAGAAGAGAGCCCTTGTAATTTCAACTTGGTGATTAGTCGTGGGAAGGTATGGTTAGGTTTGGTCGGAACGGAAAATTTAGTCCTAGATACATTGGACCGTTCAAGATACAATGTCTTTGACTAGATCGTTGACTGATAACGCCGTGCGTGAGGGCGTATTGGTGAAGAAAGGCGAGCTCAGTAAGAATTCAACGGATGCAAGAGTTGTCGAAACAACTTTAAGAATTTCAGGATTTACTAGGACAAGCTTTTCGCCATAGAGAGCACCAATATTGTTCGTGAAAAAGAATGATGGTTCATTCAGAATGTGTATAGACTACAGAGAACTGAATAAACTAACTATCAAGAACCGCTACCCATTACCGAGAATTGATGACTTGTTTATCAGTTGCAAGGATCTACTTACTATTCGATGATTGACTTAAGGTCCGGGCATCATCAACTAAGAATAGCGGACGAGGACGTTCCGAAACCGCCTTTCGGACACGTTACAGTCATTATGAATTCTTAGTAATGTCATTCTGTTGACAAATGCACCAGCCAAATGCATGGATCTCATGAATAGGGTATACAAACCCTACTTGGATAAATTTGTGGTAGTCTTTATTGACGATATCTTAGTATATTCACAAACCAAGGAAGATCATGAGACTCATTTGAAGTTAATTCTTAAATTGCTAAGGAAAGAGAAATTGTATGCAAAATTTTCTAAGTGTGACTTATGGATGCGAGAAGCCATTTACTTGGCCACGTCACCAATGAATGAGGCATACATGTAGATCCAACAAAGATCAAAATAACAAAGAATTGGGAAGCACCAAAGGCTCCGATGGAAGTGCGACAATTTTTGGGTTTAGCAGGATACTACAGAAGGTTCAGTGAGAATTCCTCTCGAATAGCTCGGCCTTTGACCTTGCTAACTCAGAATGATGAGCAAGTTCGACTGGACGCAGAAGTAAGATGATGCTTTCCAAACGTTGAAGTCTAAGTTGTGTAGTGCACCCATCCCATCCTTGTCCAAAGGAAAGGACGGATTTGTAGTTCATTGTGATGCATCACGATTGGATCCTGGATGCATGCTAATGCAAAAAGACAAAGTGATAGCCTACGCGTCACAACAACTCAAGGTACATGAGAAGGATTACACAACACATGACCTGGAACTTGGGGTTGTAGTATTTGCCTTAAAAATTTAGAGACATTATCTGTATAGTACCAAGTGTGTGATATACACAGATCATAAAAGTCTTCAGCATATATTCGACCAAAAGATCTTAATATGAGGCAACGAGGTTAGATGGAGTTACTCAATGATTACGATTGTGAAATTCGTTATCCCCTCCCCGGGTAAATCAAACATGGATGCCGATATATTAAGATGAAAGGAAAGAGATGAACCCCTACGTATTCGTGCGTTAGGTTTATCAATCCAAACAAGTTTGTCAGAGCGGATTCGCAATGCCCAAGAGGAAGCTTTAAAAGAGCAATACTAAGGAATGAGGTACTAAAGGGTTTGGAATGTGAATTTGAATCCAAAGCCGATGGCACCAAGTGCTTCTTGAATAGAATTTGGATTCCAAAGTACAGAAATATACGTAGCTTAATCATGGATGAAACCCATAAATCGAGATATTCGATTCATCCTGGTGCTACAAAGATGTACAAGGATCTCCAAGAATTTTATTGGTGGCCTAATATGAAAGGAGACATCGCGTTGTATGTCATAAATGCTTAACTTGTTCCAAAGTGAAGCAGAACATACGAAGCCACCTGGGCTACTACTATGAACCAAAAATCCCCCCCGTGGAAATGGGAGCACATCGCAATGGATTTAATAATGAGATTACCTTGTACATCTAGAGGTAATGACACTGTTTGGGTGCATGGTTGTAGATCGTTTGACAAAGTCTGTTCATTTCATACCCATAAAGGAAAAGAGTGATACTGAAAACTTTAGCCGAGCTATACCCTAAGGAAATGGTGGCACGTCACGGAGTGCCAATATCAATTATTTCTGACGGGGTTAGTAGATTCACATTCGGATTTTGGCAATGGTTTCAGGAAAAGATGGGTACCCGATTAGACTGGAGCACGACTTATCACCCACAAACAGATAGTCAAAGTGAAAGGACTATTCAAACCCTGTAAGATGTGTTAAAGGCATGCGCAATTGACTTTGGAGGTAACTGGGACATTCACCTGCCTTTGGATGAGTTTTCCTATAATAATAGTTACCATTCAAGTATCAAAGTCGCTCTAGTCGAAGCCTTCGCGAAATTCAGGGGCAATTGTTATGGGTCAGGTTCCAGGCGCCCTGCTGAAAAGCTCGATCATGCAGGAATCCGTGAATCCCAAGGATTCTCGACAGGTTATGTTACTTGTTATTTATTTGAATATCTTTACTCGCTAATAGCCACGTGATTAATTTCAATCGCAGGTAAACAAGGTCTAACCTCCCTAAAGAACCGGTCAATTAGGGCTGACATGGCACGAATGAACGTGGACGAGGTGGTGGATTTCCTCAAACGGCTCGTGAACATGGTCAAGAGGATCCCTGATTTTTCGGATAGTTAGTTTATTCTGTTTGTAACTATAAATAAGACATGATCGAATTAGGGAAACACACAAAACACAGCACTCTGAATACTGTAACACTTAGCACTCGATCATCGTCTTCATTATTGTAATCGGATTCTTGATTTATAAAAGCTTTAGGTAGCAGGCGCTTTGAGCCGGCTCCCGAGGTTTTTACTGGGATTCTCATAGGCAACTCTCAGGATTCCGGGTTTCTGTAACATCCCGAAACTGAACAAATATTTTAGTCGTAAATAAATGACGGACATTAGTCCATAACTTAACCCGTTATGTATATAAGGGGTTTAATATATAAGTTAAATAAAAAGAGGTTTATTTTAAATAAAACACAAAGTTATGGGTGATTTAGCCAAAACTCCTTAAAGAATGGTACAAGGGGTAAAAGAGATAACTTGAGGGACCAGAATTGCAATTACCTAATAGCCTAATTAACAAAATAGAGGAGAAAGGGGAGGGAGGTCGCATCTGCGACCTGTTGATCGACCCACGCCCTCCTCCTCTTCCAAAATCAAAATTCTGCAATTAGAGGGGCTTTAGGCTGCAAATCTTGTCATCAAGAGCAAATTGGAAGTGCTTTTCTTCTTCCAAACCCAATTTGGAGTCAAGTAAGTTCATCCCATCATTCATGCATGTGTAGGTCATGGAGCTATGGCTCAAATTGTTGAAATCTGCTATGTTTAGCTTGAATCTTTTAATGTTGGGTTCATGTATTGCTAATTAGAACCTTAGTTTATGAATTATCGGGTGAATTAGTCACCAATCTCTAGTTGTTGAACACCATGTATGAATGGTTAAGTAGGTGATGAAATTCATGCCTACAATAACTAATATTATGATGATCTTGAAGTGTTTTCATATGGAAAATGATAAATTGATAATGGGTTTGAAGGGATTCTACCCAAGATATGAAAATGGTAGGTGAAATGCCTAGAAAACTCAAGAGCATGAATGCCATATGATAATGCACATAAGGTGCTCGATGAAATGCCTAGGTGAGATTAATTATGTGAATTCATGACTAAATGTAGGTATGTACACTACTTACAATCATGAAATAAGAATGTGCTTGATTTGGGAAATCCATGCTTATAAAGTGTGTTAAATAAAATGATGTAGAACCATAAAAAAATGATAAAAATCTAGTTGAGGGGCTGTTTTGAAAGTGTTGTATAAGATCACTCGTATGTCCGTTTGGGATGCACGATATACGGTTGAAAAGCTTGTTTTGAATACTACGTTTTGCATTTGAACACCGGAAATTGAATCTGAAGTATAATGGGTCAAAATGACCCGTTAATATGGTCACTCAATTTTCCAGCATGCTGTTTGGTTAAAATTAAGCTGCTGTCCTGTTTTTAGAAAAATCGTATAAAATCACAGAAAAATCGTTAGAAGTTGTGCCATATACGCCTGGAAAGGTCTTTCAGTGTACTACCTTTCATCTTTGATCATGGAATGCTAGAAAAATTCGTAGATGGGTCAAAAATGACCATTACAGCAGCATAGCTGAAAGAGTATACACAAAAATATTAACTTCTAAAATCAGTTAAGATTGAAGTTGTGATTATACTTGCTCTATACATGTATGAAAGTTGAATATACATATTATATGACCTATATGATATGTGATTAGTGCAATTATATGTGTTCGTATGTAAATTGTGGTTGGACTTTATAAGTCAAAGTGATGGTTTCGATTAGAACATAAAAATTATGATGAATATGCAAAATGGAAATGGTTAGTATCTAAATGACTAAAATAGTCATGAAAGGGAATACTAATGAGTTAAATGTTGACTATTGAAAAAGCTAGGTTTGAGCTTGGAATCATGTGGGTCAACCGGATGAAGTGGTAAAGGACTTTGGGACGAATCGAGGTAAGTATTACTTACACCATAAAAGGTAACATCTATGCTATGTTACACATTTGTTTATGACTCATAATTGCATTAAAGATATTGAATGCATGATTTTTATGAAATGCGTATAATTACAAAGTAACATACTTAGAGATAAGCTCTAAGTAGGAAAAGAGTCAAAGAACAATGCTTAACCAAATGGTTCATAGGAACCATGGTTACACAAATACATGATATTAGCGGTAAATGAATCGTAGAATTCATGCTAACGGGCCAAATGATTCTAAAGGAATATTGAATATACGATATTAGCGGTGAATGAATCATAGAACTCATGCTAATGGGTTAAATGGGTCAAATGATTCTAAAGGATTCATAGTATTAAGTCAAAGTATAATACTTACTAATTGGTTCATAGGAACCATAACCTTATGCTAATGTGTAAATTATTAATAATGGTTGTAGGAACCAACTTTATGTGTAACATTATTTATGTTACATGAATTAGATAAATATATGTGTATTGGCAATTTAGAAGAATAAACTATAAAGTGCATAATGGGTGAAGAATGGTTCTAGGAACCATGAAGCCCAAGCCAAGAGGTTCTCCAATGATAAACTTGACCACAGGAAAGATTCGGACGAATCAAATAATGAATGGATGTCACAATGGCTAAATGGGCTTGAAGAGTCTATGCCGAGAACGAAAGAATGGGAATCATAAATGGTTATAGAACCATAGATTCCAAGGTTTAAATGTGGTCAAGTGAGGCATTGGAGTAAACCAGAGGCAAGGACCCGCCTTAACGGGTCAGATGGGTACAATAACCCAAAAGTGGTTGAATGAATAGATACCAACTCCCTAAATGCTATTTGATGCATAAATAGGCTGTCACATGAGTTTAGGATCATAATCCTCAAAAACTGTGTTATTTCCAATAAGTAACAAGCACACGAAGTGCATAGAACCCATAAAGGTTTAAATGACATAATTAGCTTATGGAATTGATTTGTTATACATGTTTGCCTATGGATTACGGAAAAAAAATTAGCTTGCAATAAGGACAGGTCATTGGCAATAAAGTTATGGGTGTTCTAATGGGTCAAACGGGTTTGTTGATCCCGCATATGCAAAGTTTGAATTCGCCTTGAATAAGGTATGTTGATGTGTATGAAAACATGTTTTAGAAGTGTTTTGTGAGTGTTAAAACACTTGAAAAATGATGGAAACCCGGTTGGTGAAATCTGGTAGAAAACAGGGGAAAGAAGGCCAAAATTTGGCTAAGTATGGAACTGGCCGAAAATAGCCAATATTCTGTCAAAAATGGTCCAGGGCGTATCGCCCAGAAATTATTCATTCTGGGCGTACCGCCCCAGAGTGAAAAACCAAATTTTATTGTTTTTCTTCATTATTTGATATTGTAATAAATTGTTATGCAATAGAAGCTCACTATTGAAAGTGAGTATGTTGCAGGTAAAGGGAAAGCCTAGTGGGATGCTCATCAAAGACTACGAAGAACCGATCACATCGAGAACGAACGACCCGTCTTGTATTATGGTGAGAAGAACTTATATATAAGTCGAAGATCACATTTGGATGTCAAACCAATTATAAGTAAATTTTGTAAATGTAAACCACTATGGTGGCATCTTATGATTACAAATCATATGTTTTTGTAAAGAAATTTTCTGGGACCAAAATTTTTAACGTTATAATGTGTAGGTTTGGCATCAAATTGTATACGGGTGTTACAGTTTCCCTAGTATATCATCGTGTCACTTGCACTACTTTTACTTTGCTTTTGAACCAGATTTCTTAGCACCTCACCCCACATTCTAAGTTTGGAATACGAGATTGCCTCGTGCAATTTTTGACCAAAACACTCTGATGCTTAAGTCAGTATCATGTGTTAAAATTAATAAGAATAGTATTGAAATCGGATTAATATACGTACCTTGTAGTAATTTGGCAGTGAGAATCCTTGGGATTCTAGGAGGATTCCAATGGGATTTTCATATAAAATAAGCTTTGAGATGTATGGCATTCCAGGCTCTTGGTAGGGGTTCTCCTTCCATGTTTACCAAACGATATGCCCCTTTTCCTTCTTCAGAATCTATCAAATATGGTCCTTCCCATTTGGGTGCCAACTTCCCATCGACTAAATTGGTAGTATTCTGAAACGCTCACTAAGTCCCCTACTTGAAATCTTCTCAATCTGGTATTCCTGTTATAAGATTTTGCCACCCTTTGCTGATAGGATGCCATCCGGATTCTCGCCATATCTCTGAGCTCTTCGACTGTTTCAAGATCCTGAAGCAAGATCTGGCTGTTGGTTTCATGATCCTGGCTGTAGGTAACACCATTTTTGTGGGGATCACAGCCTCAGCTCCAAACACTAGTGAGAATGGGGTTTGACCAGTAGCATTTTTGGGTGTTGTCCTATTTGCCCAAAGAACAAATGGCAGCTCCTCAGCCCATTTACCTTTCTTGGAGCCCAATTTCTTCTTTAGGTTATTGATGATGATCTTATTGCTGGATTCTGCCTGTCCATTAGCTTGGGGATGGACAGGTCTTGAGGTGATCATTTTTATGCCCCAACTAGCACAAAAATTTGTTGTTCTTTTGCCGATAAACTAAGAGCCGTTGTCACATATGATTTCTGCCGGAATCCCAAATCTGGTAATAATGTTTCTCTTGATGAAGGATATCACCTCTTTCTATCTCACTTGCACATAGGCTTCTACTTCAATCCATTTGGAGAAATAGTCTGTCATCGCAAGCATAAATACTTTTCCTACAGGAGCCTTGGGCAGCTTGCCTACAATATGCATGCCTCACTTCATGAACGGCCATGGGGATACTATAGGGTGCAGATGCTCGGCTGGTTGATGCAGAATATTGCCATGTCTTTGATAGGCATCGCATTTTTATGAGAAGCTCATGGCGTCCTTCTTCATTGTAGGCCAGTAGTAACCAAATCTGAGAACCTTGGAGAAGAGTGCTCTGCCCCCAGTGTGTTTCCCACAATCTCCTTCATGAATGTCTTCAAGCACTTCAAGAGCTTCTGCTTTCTCTAAGCACCTTAAGTAGACACCTGCAAGAAATTTTCTATATAATATGTTATCTAAAATAAAGTAAGGTATTACCTTGGCGCGAAAAGCCCCAGGATTTTCATCCTTAGGAATCTCCCCGTTTTTAAGATATTTAATGATTGGATGCGTCCAGGATTCCTGGATATCCTTGGGACTCCCAACATCTGTTTCTTCGTTATCATCAATAGCGTGAGCTTCCTGTTGAGCTATTATCGGCGTCAGAATATGCGTTATGGGAATCCTGATATCTTCAGGGATCCTGAGAGATGAAGCCAGGTTTGCTAAAGCGTCGGCTTCTGAGTTGTCTTCTCTTGGCACCTGTGAGATGTTAAGACTTTCAAAAAACAAAGACAGTTTTTTAACAATATCAAGATACTTGACTAGATTCTCTCCTCTCACTGCATAAGAGCCATTAAAGTGGTTAGTTAATAAAAGAGAAACAATGAATACTTGAATGCACCGGATTCCCATATCTTTAGCCAATTGCAACCCAGCAATCAAAGCTTCATATTCGGCTTCATTGTTGGTAGCCTGGAATTCACAAGATATGGATAACGGTATTATGTCCCCCTGTGGCGATTTTAGCAGGATGCCCAGTCCTGTTCCTCTAACATTTGAGGATCCATCAGTATAAAGGATCCAGTCTTCTTCGAGCTTCTCAAGCTGCTGGACTTCCTTCTCAACTTCTGGTTCTATGTCGCTGCTGAAATCAGCCACAAAGTCAGCCAAGGCTTGGGATTTGATTGATGTCCTTGGCTCATATTTGATTCGTAGGCACTCAACTTGACTGCCCACTTAGCCATCCTACCTGACATTTCTGGCTTCCTGAGAACTGCCTTAATAGGATAGTTAGATTTCACGATTATAACATGAGTTTCGAAATAATGTCTAAGTTTAGTGGAAGCCATTATAAGATCGAGAATTAATTTTTCGAGGTGAGAATACCTGGACTCCGCGTCTAGCAGAGTTTTACTTACGTAATATACCAGATGTTGCTGACCTCGATGGTCTTTTACCAGGACCGCACTAACTGAGCTTCCGGAAACGGTAAGATATAAATATAGCGGCTCCCCATCCTCTGGTTTCATTAGCAACGGGGCTGCTGATAGGTAGTCTTTCAGGCATCTCAGGGCTTCTTCGTGCTTCTCAGTCCATTCGAACCTCTTATTTTTCCTCAGGATATCGTAGAAATCCTTACTTTTTTTTTAGGATCTTGAAATGAACCTGTTGAGTGTTGCGATTCTTCCCGTCAACCTTCGTACCTCTTTCATGTTTGATGGGGACTTCAAATTTAGGATTGCTTTAATCTGCTCTGGACTTGCTTTGATCCCTCTTTGGGTAACCATGTATCCTAAGAATTTTCCAGCTCACACCCGAAGTGGCATTTGGAGGGGTTGAGCTTCATGTTATACTGGTCAAGGATGTCAAAGGCAGTTTGGAGATTCCTGACATGATCTTCTGCTTTCTTGGATTTCACCACCGTGTCATCTATGTAGACTTCCATAGTGTCCCCCAGTTGCTCTTTAAACATCATATTGACGAGCCTCTGGTAGGTAGCACCTGCATTTCTCAAACCAAAAGGCATAGCAGTATAACAATAGATACCTGTTGGAGTCATAAAAGCTGTATGCTCCTAGTCACATGGTTCCATCTGAATTTGTTGGAATCCTGCTGAGGCGTCCATGAAAGTTAGCATCTCGTGGCCGACTGTGGCATCCACCATTGCATCAATATGGGGAAGTGGGAAAGGATCCTTAGGGCTGGCCTTATTTAAGTCCGTGTAATCAACACACACTCACCACTTTCCATTCTTCTTCTTAACCACCACCACATTTGCTAGCCACCTAGGATATTTGACTTCTCTAATCATCTTGCTTTTGAGAAGCTTGCCAACTTCCTCATGGATGATTATATTCTTCTCTGGGGCGAACTTCCTTCTTTTTTGTTGTATAGGTCTGAAAGAAGGATCTAAACCAAGTTTATGAGTAATAAAATGTTTAGGGATACCTCTCATGTCTTCATGTTTCCAAGCGAAAGTTGAAGTTCTTTCTTGGAGAAGCTGAACTAATTTTTGTTAAACATTCGCTGGGATGCCTGTTCCTACGAGCACCTTGATTTTAGGATTCTCAGGGTCTAAAAGGACTTCCTTAACATCAAGCTCCCTGTCTTCCTGTACTTCAAGTGCTCTTCTCTGTAATTGATATCCCTTCGTTACCTTAGTGGTGTTCTTCATCGACGTTGAATAACAGTTCTTGGCTTCCTGCTAGTCACTTACAATCCTCACAACTCCCCAAGGTGTAGGAAGCTTGATGCATTAATGATAAGTTGAAGGGACCGCTGTCATCTCATGTATCCATGGCCTGCCAAGAATTATATTGCAACAATAAAGAGAATCTATAACACAAAACTTTTGAATAAAGTTTACCCCTTCTATGTATACTGGCACCCTGATATCCCCAACGGTGCTTTTAGTTTCACCGCTGAAGCCGACTAGGACTGAGGATCTTGCAACTATCTCAGTTTCTGGGATTCCCATCTTCTTGAGCACATCAAGATGGATTATGTTTACTGAGCTTCCATTATTAATCAGAATCCTGCGGACAAAATGGTTAGCAATATATAAAGTAACTACAAGACTATCATGGTGAGGATCCTGAACATGAGAACGGTCGCTCTCATCAAAGGATATGAGTTTATCTTGAGTTAGGGTGGACGTCCGGACAGGTCTGTCACCCTGTTCAGATTTAGATTCCTTAGCATGCTTCTTGGCTGAGGAATATGAAGTGTCGCAGATGTCTGAGCCTCCTGAGATGAGGTTGATTATTTGAGCATCCTGAGGTGGCAAAGGTGCTCTCTGAGGCACCTTGTCGGCTTCCCGAGTCTTGACCTTTTTTCTGCCTATCAACTCTTTAAGATGCCCCTTACTGAGTAGATAACTAATTTCCTTCTGAAGTGCTATGCATTCGTCTGTTAGGTGGCCAAAGTCTTCGTGAAAGGCACACCACTTGGTCTTGTCTTTCCAGGGCCCCTGCTTATCATTTTTTCTAGGCCATCTTGCTTTTTCGCCAAGATCCTGCATTGCACACATTAGGCTACCAATGTCAACAGAAAAAAAATACTCAGATACCTTAGGATATTCCTCATCATCATCATCCTGCTCTACAGCATTGACTTTGTGATTATCTGGTTTCGAATATGGACGGGATCTATACGGCTTCCCGGGGGATTCCGCCTTCTTACTGTTAGGATCATATTTAGGGACCTCCAATCTTTGGTGGATCTTTTTGTCATATTCCAAACGGATAAACCTCAAGGCTCTACTGCGTACTTCATCGAGATTCCTGCAAGGAGTCATGACAAGATCATCATAAAAACGTGAATCTTTGGAGAGCCCCATTTTAAAGGCTTCTACGGCTGCTGCCATATCCAGATTAGGAATCTCAAGGGATTCTCGTTGATGTGTTGCAAACACATCCCATTTTTAGTGTCTTTTATTTATTTGTTTTAGTCAATTCGAGTCGGTTTGTTTCTGGTTTTAGTTGTTTTTATTAAAGTTTGAGTCTTGGAGTCTTTGTTTATGTTCTTTATGAGTTTTGTAGGTTTTGATAGAATCCCGAGGTCAAGGTGGAAGTTAAGAAGAAAAAGTGAAAAAGTGCTGAACAATCAGTCCCAGGCGTATCGCCTGGGACCTTAGGAGTTTCAAGCGATACGCGTGGAAGGTGGGAAGTCAACGGAGTTAAAAGTCGGTTTGACCGACTAAGTTGTCGCGACATAGGCTGCATGCGTATCGCCTACAGAATACTCACTTCCAAGCGATACGCTTGGAAGTCTAAAACCCGCAGAAGAAGGAAATTCGATATAAATTCGAACTTAGGGTTTCAATTCGATATACACGGTTTCCAGACGATCAGAGAGAGGCTGAAGGCGATTTTCGAAGGCTGAGAAGGTGGAATCAAGTGGAGATCAACCCGGAACCATTATTCGACATTCAAATCAATCAACCGGTTCAGTTTCTATCTTCGATTCCTTGTATTTGGTTAGTCTTACAACTATGTTTAGGGTTAAAGATTCTGTTTTTATGGTTTCTTTTACTTTAACTATGGTGGTTGGCTAGATTAATGCCACCACCTAGACCGTTACGATGAATGTTTGATATCTTATGATTGTGACTGATTTTGACAATGTGATTGATGTTCGTTTTCTATTAAATTCCTATAGTTGCTGTGATTGATGCATATGTGTGTTTTGATTAGATTACTAGTTGGTTGTTAATGCTTAATTTACCCGCGAATGTCTTTCGGTTTAGGTAATTTAGCTAAAGTAGTTAACTTTAGGGTTAATTGCTAGAGTGTAGCTAGGGTTCTCTTGGCTATTGCATTGATAATTGATTGGTAGTTTGATTTTAATGTGCTGCTAAACTGGAGACTTAAAAGGTACAGGTTTAACGGGTAATTAGGTTAGCTAAAAGTCTAGGGTTGCATTATCTCAAAAGGAAGTGTCCTAGGATTTTGTCTAATTTGTTATTCCGTGTCGGTTATGGTAAGTTGTGGGTAGCTCCGGTTAGTCTAGGTGTGCCTTAGGTATATCCGAGGGTGGCTAGGGTAATTGAAGTGGGAAGGACTTAAAAGGTGAACCCTTGTTCGAGCGTTAGAAAACGAGTACTAGGACGGACTCAAAAGGTGAACTAGGATCCATCAGAATTGTCAAAGTTAGGAACGGTTATAGGTGTTAATCGGGATTCAAGGTCTAGGTGGTGTCTTCTCTAATTTGATAGTTTCCCCAAGTTTCTTGCGTTCGTTTGTTTGCTCGTTGTTTATTTAATTTTAGTTAAAACAAATCTCAATTCAAAAACCCAAAACCAAATTTACTCAGTATTTCCATTTCATAGGTCTAGGTTAAGTTTTGCTTTCATAGTGTCCTAGGTTCGATATTCCGGTCTTGCCTTAGCTTTACTATAATCCGACAGGTTCACTGCCTTAGGGTTCGGTTCGGTTTAGGTCATTTCGGTAAAATTAGGTGTGTCTTAGGTCTAGGTTTTAGGTCTATTTAATTAGTGTTTTTAGTGTCGTTCCGAGCACATCAAGTTTTTGGCGCCGTTGCCGGGGACACTTGGCAATAGCAAGATTAACTTAGGTCGTCGTAAGGAAATTTGAGTCTTTTCGGTTTTTCCGTGTCTAGAGTTTTAGGATTTCAAATTTCGAGTCTAGATTTTTAGGTTTTATTTTTTCGGTTATTTTTTTCTTGAGTCATTCACGTTTTATGCCACACACCCGCTCGCGAGGTCCCCCTGAGTTTTCCCCGTTGCCTGATCCCGACGCGGACATTCGTGAGCGTTTCCGCGGACTTCGCGCGGAACTCGAGGCGTTCATTCTCTCCTCATCCCATTCTAAATCGTCCACTTCATCCACACAAATCCCACGCGACACTAAACCCATCCCATTTCCTGATCTCACCACCATGGCGGCCCGTCGCACCGTCCACGAGCAGGCCAGCGCCGGAGTCACCGACGCTCGGTTTGCCATCGCTCAGCCCAATATTGCCAACACCGCTAATTGGCAAGTTCCGTCCCACGTCATCAACGCTTTGACGCACTCCATTCAGTTCCATGGACGTGAGGACGAAGATGCGCCGATGCATGTTTCCCGCTTCATTCGAATCTGCAACACGTTCGGACTCACGGGAGTCGCGAACGACACCATCTACCTGCGGTTGTTTCCGTTCTCCCTTACCGCTCGAGCCGCCGAGTGGCTCGAAGCGCTTCCGCCTAACTCAATCGCCACCTGGGACGATTTGAAGTTAAAATTCCTGAAGAAGTACCATCCTCCGGCTAAGGCTGCGCGTACTCGGGAGGAAATCCACTCATTTCGCATGGATCCCGACGAGCCTTACTCTGCTGCATATGAACGATTCAACACTCTTCTGAGCAGATGTCCGCAACACGGGTTGACGGAATGGGCTATCATCGAGAAGTTCTACAACGGACTTCCATATTCTGTTCAGAAAGAGTTCAACATTTCGGCTGGAGGACACATGATGGAGAAGCTCACTGTCGACGAATGCAAATCATTATTCGAGAGCTTCGCACTTGCTGAACAGCAGGCACCCGGAGGTCGGAGAGCCACCTTGGCCCCGACTAGATCACTCGCTCCATCTACATCTACCCGGGGTGTCCACCACATTGGCTCTGAGACCATACCGCCTAGGGAGTTAGAAAACATTTATAAGACCTTAGAGGAAATCAAACTCCACATCAAAGCCAAATGTGAGCTGTGTAGAGGCACTCACGACACCCGAGACTGCCCGCTTGCTTCCGCTGAGCAAGTGGATTACATTGGTAACCGAAACCAGTTCGGTAATTCTTTCCAGTCTGGGTGGAGGAGTGGCCAAAATTCAGGATGGCGAGAGGGAGGTAACCCACCTGGTTATCCACCGAGGAATAACTATGGTGGAGGAGATGACGGGTTTGGTTTTAAGGAGGTGAGAGAGCTGATGGCTAACCAGACCCAGATCCTACAGCAGATAGTAGCCAAGGATGAAGGAACACAGAAGAAGCTAGCTGAGCATGACACGTTACTTAGGAATCAACAGGCTTCGTTCCTAGATTTGCAGCGGTCGGTCGGTGACATAGCGAAGCAGCTGAAGGAGCTCAATAACCGAGGGGGTCAATTTTCCGGTAGTACTTACAAAAACCCCAATGCGTCGGTTAATGCTGTTACCACACGGAGTGGTCGAGTTCTGGAGAGTCCATCGCCGGCGGTTGATGATGAAGAACCGGTTGATGAGGAGATCGAGTTGGAGACGCCTGACGGGAGGGTGCACGAGAGCGTAACGCCAGCAAGTACCGCACCGATCGTCGAGGCTGAAGGAGTTAGAGAGAAGCCGCTGAAGTGGGAAGCGGTGAAGGAGAAGAAGAGAGTGAGGTTCGCGCCGAAACCAATCACTGCTGATGATCTAAAGAAAGTTCCTTATCCTGAGAGGTTGGTTCAGCAGAAAAATGCGCGTGAATATAGTCAATTTTTAGAGCTTCTTAAGCAGCTTAGGGTTACGTTGCCTTTTACTGATGTTATTAAACAAATGCCTAAGTATGCTAAATTTCTTAAAGATATTTTAACTAATAAGAAGAAGCTAGAAAATTTTTCAGATGTTACCCTTGATGCCAATTGTTCTGCTGTAGTTCAAAATAGGTTGCCTGAGAAATTGACTGATCCTGGCACCTTTACAATTCCGTGCTCATTTGGTGATTTATCTGTGACATGTGCTCTTGCTGATTTAGGTGCTAGTATTAATGTGATGCCATATTCTGTTTTCATGCACTTAGGATTAGGAGAGTTAGAACCGACTAGGATGACGATTTCCTTAGCAGATAGGTCGGTGGTTAGACCCAAAGGAATAGTGGAAAATGTGCTTGTGCAAGTTGACAAATTTTTGTTCCCTATAGACTTTGTGGTAGTTGACAGTGCATATGATGCTAGTTGCCCATTGATTTTAGGTAGGCCTTTCCTTAGGACTGCTCGGGCGTTAGTTGATGTTTTCGCGGGCACGATCACTCTGAGGGTAGATGATGAGTCGGTTGAATTCAGGGTTGGTAAATCGGGTGACAAGAACAGCGAGTCCGTATGCTTTCTAGGATCTTTTATATCTTTGGTGGATAGTTGTGTTAGTTATGTCACTGGTGAGGACTTGGTAGTTGGGAATAGGTTGGAAGGTGAACGGGTAGTTGAGGATAAGTGTGGGGAGGTTCCCGGGGGGTTAGATGAGGTAATTGTAGAAAATGAGCATTTTGGCCCGTTAGTAAAACCCGGTAAGGAATTAGAGGTTGGAGAGTTGTTGGTAGTTGAGAGTAGTTGTAGGAAGGCCACACTTGATGATATAGGTGAATTTGATAATAGGATTGTGCTTAGATCAAGTGTGGGGAGGTTGAATGTGGTTGCTAGTGAGAATGACCCGGACTTGAGGTTTTTTGTAAAGGTTAGATTTCTTCCGGGTCGATACAAGCATTGGAAGGTTAAAAGCTTGTTACCCTTGCTAAAGTTGGATGCTTTATGGTTGAGGAAGTTAGTTGAGGGTAGGTTGGATCGAAACCGGGTGAAAACCGGTAGTTTTGTGTTAAGAGATGTGAAGTCAAAGCCTCCGGATGGTTTGGGAGGTTGGTTTACGTTTGAGCTTCATTGATTAAGTGCCCGGGTTGTATATTTTGTAGTTGTGTTTTTCAATTTCCTGCAATTTTAGTTTTTGTGCCTTTTGCGTCTTGTCGTTTTGTGTTTTTGGGTGTTTTCAGGTGATTCGGGAGACTCAATAGCATGGGGAATGGAGACGGATGTAGTTTGAGTGATTTTGCAGGCCTAAGGTGCAGGTGAGTGAAAAATTTTCGACTATGAGACCTGGAGGGACAAGGAAAAGAGATAGAAAAATTTTGAGGGTGAAAAATTTCCAAAAATTCTCTGGAAATCACGCTCCAAGCGTATCGCCTGGAGGTTGGCCGGATATAGGCGATACGCTTGGAAGTCTCAGGCGGGCAGATGGTTGAAGCCCTAGGCGTATCGCCTGGGGAATGCAAGGCTGTAGGCGATACGCCTAGGGGAGGTAAGTCAGAATTTTCTCAAATTTTTAATTTTTATTATTTCTGTTTACCGTCTTGGTGGTGGTTCGCTGCGGCTGATGTGCTGAGTCTCTGGAGTTTCAGGTGAACACGTTTCAACTTCTTTTATTTTATTTTATTTCTGCTTTATTTTTGTTCCATTCCACATTGAGGGCAATGTGTGATTCAAGTGTGGGGATGGGATACTTTCGTATTGAGTCAGTCTTTTAGTCTTGGTGTGTTATAAAGTCAGAAAATTGGAAAAAATAATTGTCAAAAATGTCTGAGATTCTGGCTGCAGTTAATGGAAAATGATAGTAAAACCAGGGATTGATTGTCTATCTTGTGCTTAAATGTATTATTAATGATTAATTTGGGAAATGTGGTTAAGTATGGTTTGAATGGAAAACATTTCTAGTCTATGATGTGTCGGTAGGCCCAGCTGACCTAGGAGTAGCTTAAATTGCCTGTGTGTTTATTGTTGTATAAATATGCTAATCAGTCTGCTAGTGGGTTCCCATTTTAGGAGTGATAGGAATACTGAAACTGATGATTAGGAAGGAAGAAACCGCTTTAGGCTAGATACTCTTATGTCCTTAGAATTTCAAATGAGCATGTAGTTAATAATTTGGCTAATGAATTAGAGTGAAGGGGCAGAATACTCATGTACGAACTAAGGATAGTATCCCGTGGTAAGTACCTCTGATGATGTCCTGGATCTCGCGGGCAAAATACTCATGTATGATTTCGGGGGTAAGACCTTGTGAAAGAATACCTCTGGTGATGTCCGTTGGTAATTTTAGGTAAAAGTGACCAATTATAAAAAAAAAAAAAATGAAAAAAATTGAGAAAAGAAAAAAAAAATGTTAGTTTAAAGGAATAAATGCTCAAAAGAAAAATAATAAATAGTTATTCCTTGGACATCTTAGTATCTGGTTTAAGGGGGGTTGGAGAAAATATATAAATTTAAATCAATTTTTACCCTTTGCTTTGACTGAAAATGATTCGGTAATAGGTTGAACTTGACTTTTCTTTAGTGGGATCCATTGCGACTGAACTTATATCTGGTAATTTTATAAACACATGGGGGCGAAAGAAAAGGTTGGTGGTTGGGTTTAATCGGATCGAAATATTGGCAATCGTAGTTAGGGTGTTATTACGTTATGGTTGCGGAAGTGTATAGTGGCTGTTGAATTTTGGAATGTTAAAGGTTTAGGAGTCAATTTCCTGGTTGTGATTCCATTGCAGTATTTTTCGAGGACGAAAAAAGAGTCAGTGTGGGGATATTTGATGTGTTGCAAACACATCCCATTTTTAGTGTCTTTTATTTATTTGTTTTAGTCAATTCGAGTCGGTTTGTTTCTGGTTTTAGTTGTTTTTATTAAAGTTTGAGTCTTGGAGTCTTTGTTTATGTTCTTTATGAGTTTTGTAGGTTTTGATAGAATCCCGAGGTCAAGGTGGAAGTTAAGAAGAAAAAGTGAAAAAGTGCTGAACAATCAGTCCCAGGCGTATCGCCTGGGACCTTAGGAGTTTCAAGCGATACGCGTGGAAGGTGGGAAGTCAACGGAGTTAAAAGTCGGTTTGACCGACTAAGTTGTCGCGACATAGGCTGCATGCGTATCGCCTACAGAATACTCACTTCCAAGCGATACGCTTGGAAGTCTAAAACCCGCAGAAGAAGGAAATTCGATATAAATTCGAACTTAGGGTTTCAATTCGATATACACGGTTTCCAGACGATCAGAGAGAGGCTGAAGGCGATTTTCGAAGGCTGAGAAGGTGGAATCAAGTGGAGATCAACCCGGAACCATTATTCGACATTCAAATCAATCAACCGGTTCAGTTTCTATCTTCGATTCCTTGTATTTGGTTAGTCTTACAACTATGTTTAGGGTTAAAGATTCTGTTTTTATGGTTTCTTTTACTTTAACTATGGTGGTTGGCTAGATTAATGCCACCACCTAGACCGTTACGATGAATGTTTGATATCTTATGATTGTGACTGATTTTGACAATGTGATTGATGTTCGTTTTCTATTAAATTCCTATAGTTGCTGTGATTGATGCATATGTGTGTTTTGATTAGATTACTAGTTGGTTGTTAATGCTTAATTTACCCGCGAATGTCTTTCGGTTTAGGTAATTTAGCTAAAGTAGTTAACTTTAGGGTTAATTGCTAGAGTGTAGCTAGGGTTCTCTTGGCTATTGCATTGATAATTGATTGGTAGTTTGATTTTAATGTGCTGCTAAACTGGAGACTTAAAAGGTACAGGTTTAACGGGTAATTAGGTTAGCTAAAAGTCTAGGGTTGCATTATCTCAAAAGGAAGTGTCCTAGGGTTTTGTCTAATTTGTTATTCCGTGTCGGTTATGGTAAGTTGTGGGTAGCTCCGGTTAGTCTAGGTGTGCCTTAGGTATATCCGAGGGTGGCTAGGGTAATTGAAGTGGGAAGGACTTAAAAGGTGAACCCTTGTTCGAGCGTTAGAAAACGAGTACTAGGACGGACTCAAAAGGTGAACTAGGATCCATCAGAATTGTCAAAGTTAGGAACGGTTATAGGTGTTAATCGGGATTCAAGGTCTAGGTGGTGTCTTCTCTAATTTGATAGTTTCCCCAAGTTTCTTGCGTTCGTTTGTTTGCTCGTTGTTTATTTAATTTTAGTTAAAACAAATCTCAATTCAAAAACCCAAAACCAAATTTACTCAGTATTTCCATTTCATAGGTCTAGGTTAATTTTTGCTTTCATAGTTGTCACACCCCAACCGACGGCGGAATACGTCGGGGCGCGAAGATTGTCCAGAAGCTCACAACACTAAATTAGGTTGCGATAATCATAATAGTTACCCATTTCATAGCAAACGAATAAACCATAGCATCCAAGTCACAACATACGATAAACAACGTAAAACATAGTCTAAACATAACGATTCATTATTTAATAAGGTCTCTCTAAAGCCGATGCAATCCTAAAGTGATGATATCCGAATCAAACTGCATTACCTGCAACATGTTACAAAAAGAGTCAACTAAAAATAGTTGGTGAGAATTCATAGGTTTAATGAAAACGTTCGAAAACATGCGTACAAGTTATATAAGATGATAATTGATAAAAATGATTAATGATAAAATGATAAGTTAACGTAATCCAACCCTTGACAATTAGGCTTTCAATCACAAGGCGCCACACGCGAGGCAGGCCAAGTGGGCTTGTCAGGCCAATAGATCTATTACTGTAACCCCGGCATGTTTAGTGTTAATAATTACGTTCATCGTTCAATCGTTCCATCGTTCATCGTTCATCGTTCAATCGTTCATCGTTCATCGTTCAACCAATCAATCAATACAATCATACAAGTTTCAAACGAATATCGAGCATAGAATACGCATGTGAAAATAGAATTTGATAACATGATACATGTTGCACCCCAAAAACATTTAAGTAAAAAGGGGCTATGAAAACTCACCTCACGGGTGAATCGAAAAGAAAGATAAGCGATAGCGATGCGCGAAAATCACGTCCGGAGATCACCTTTATGATTGACCGAGATTGAACCAAAATAGATAAGTGAGTAAAGTGAGAAACCGTGACTTGACACGACACGACACGACCTAATCAATTCACAACTCATTGGTGTTTTACTCAAGTGATAGCGTACGGGCTTAGTTTGGGTTCAAGTTTTCATACTAAGAAATGTTGAGGGGTTCTAATCTAGCAAACTAGCATAGAAGTCAAACTAGGTCAACAAAAGTCAACAATCTCATTTTCCATGATATTAATCTAAGGTAAAACACATGATTACCATTTGGGATCAGATCTAACATAGGCCATTATAAATTTTATAGATCTACTTGAATCTAACATGAACCTAGCCTAGTTTAGCATGTATCTTGCCAAATCTAGCCCATAAATCGGCTTTTGATTCACAAAACAAACCCTAATTGAGCATGCATGGTAGATCTATCATTTAAACACATAAAAGTTCATATTTTGATAGCTTTACATACTGATCCTACTTTACATACCAAGAAAATTATAGATCTAGACAAGTTGGGAGGTAGAAAAGTCCATTTTGAAGCTTTATGACACACATTTCTAATCCTAGATGACACACATGTTGAGATCTAGTCATTTTATCAAGGAAAAACCAAACTTGATGATCATAATACATGGATCTAGTCCTAAACAATATCCATGAGGCAAATCAAGTCCATTTGAAACATAAAAATTGAATCTTGATAAGAAAAATCCCTAGATCTAGCCCTAGATGACATGCTCTTCATAGATCTAGTCATGTTCTCACATAAAAATCCAATCTTGATCAAAGAAACCCTAGATCTATAACATATAAATGATTTATCATGACTAAATCTCAGATCCATACACAAGCTTTCAACTTTCATGAAGATCCATTCATCAAATTGCATAATAAACCTAGATCTAAAGAGGTTTCATCATGGAATCAAGTTGAATAACAAAATCATGCAAAAAGGTGGAATCTTTAATCATAAAAACACTAGATCTATCATTTACAACATGGATTCAAGCCAAATATCACATAAAGTTCACACCTTGATGGGAGTAGAAGAGAAGATTTAAGATGCTATGACAAGGTTTGAAGATTACTAACCGAAAGGGATGATTTCTAGATGATCCTAAGCAATAAAGCAAGAAACTTGGGCCTTGAATCTTCAAAGATCTTCTCCTTTCATGTTTACAGCCGTTTTAGGGTTTTGGGAGTGATTTGGGGCTGAATGGGGAGAGCATGGTGGCTAATGATGCTTAAATAGTGGGTTTTTAGGGTTTTTGCTGGAATTACACTTCCTAGCGTATCGCCTGGGGCTTTGTGAAGCTCTAGGCGATACGCCTAGTGCTTCCCCGGGTGACAACTTTGTTGTTTCATCGTTTCGGGTGCTCGGTTTGTCGTTTTTTGGTGTTTTCGAGTCCCGTTTTCTCCCAAATCACCCAAGTAATGGTCCCATCATGTTCATTACATTAAATCCACTCAAAATGATAACAAATATGTCACGTATCACTAATGTATACACAAATTAGGTCAAAACATGCAAATTGGTCGGTTTTGCCGTACGTATCACTTTTAAGCAATTTACCTACGATTTGTGACTCGATCAAGTGTGTGATGACTCGTAATGTCATGAGTGATCATAAGTGACTATAAAACTCAGAAATATGACAAATCTGATATACGATACTCAAAAACGTGATCTCCCGGTTATAATCGAAATCGCGCGGGATTTACCGAACTTTCACCGTTTCCATTCTAGACCTTGAATTCACACCAATCTTCACTTGTATTCACTTGTGTGTGTAACTAGTATTACACACAAGGGTCATACATGTTTAGATTAATCAAATTCCCGGTTGAACGTAATTCGATGACTCGTTCGCGTAACATCCAAATTAAAGGCAAATCGAACATCAAATCGATCAATAAACATGATAATGGATCAATAACATGAAATTAGGTTAATAAACATCAAAATCGATCAATACCCATAAATTCGATTATCAATCAACGGATCGGGTTACAATATGGATAAAATCAGACAATCGGAAAACCCGGAATGTTACAGTCTCCCCTACTTTAGGAAATTTCGTCCCGAAATTAAACATCAAGAAGACTGAACGAACAACTGAGGGTATTTGGCTTTCATCTGGTCCTCACGCTCCCAAGTGAACTCTGGTCCACGTTTAGACTCCCAACGAACCTTGACGATCGGGATCCGGCTGCGCTTGAGTTGTTTGATTTCTCGATCCATAATCTCAACCGGTTTCTCAACGAAATGCATAGACTCGTCGATCCGAATATCCTCAAGCGGAACATGGAGGTTCTCATCAGCCAGACACTTTCGAAGATTCGACACATGAAATGTAGGATGGACATTGGCAAGTTCGGGAGGAAGTTCAAGTCGATAAGCCACCCTACCAATCTTATCAAGGATTTTGAACGGGCCAACATATCGAGGTGCTAGTTTTCCCTTCTTTCCAAATCGAACGACGCCTTTCCAAGGTGATACCTTTAAGAGGACATGGTCGCCCTTTTTGAACTCAAGGGGCTTTCGTCGTCTATCAGCATAACTCTTCTGACGACTCCTAGCAGCGAGCAAATGATCACGAATCTGAGTGATTTTGTCGGTAGTCTCCTGAATCAGTTCGGGACCGGTGATTTGAGTTTCACCGACCTCGCTCCAACATATAGGTGACCGACACTTTCGACCATAAAGAGCTTCGAACGGGGCCATGCCAATGCTCGAGTGATAGCTGTTATTATAAGAGAACTCGATCAATGGTAAAAGAGTATCCCAACTGCCACCGAAATCGATGACACAAGCACGGAGCATATCCTCGAGAGTCTGAATGGTGCGCTCAGACTGGCCATCAGTCTGCGGATGGTAAGCAGTGCTGAGATCCAAACGAGTTCCCAAGGCGGATTGAAGTGATTGCCAAAAATGGGAGGTAAATCGACCATCACGATCAGAAATAATAGTCAAAGGAGTGCCATGACGTTTAACGATCTCGTCCACATAAAGTTTTCCCAACTTATCAGCCTTATCCTTTTCATTGATAGCAAGAAAGTGAGCTGATTTGGTCAGGCGATCGACAATGACCCAAATGCTATCGTGACCTCTAGGGGTTTTTGGAAGTGACGTGACGAAGTCCATCGAAATGTCCTCCCACTTCCAAACTGGGATTCTCGGCTGCTCGAGCAATCCGGAGGGTCGCTGGTGCTCGGCCTTGACCTTTAAGCAAGTCAGACATTTAGACACATAGAGTGCAATGTCTTTCTTCATACCGGGCCACCAATAAGGCTTTCGGAGGTCAAGATACATCTTATTCGAACCAGGATGAACGGAGTAACGGGATTTATGAGCCTCGTCCATGATAAACGTTCGGAGATCGTCTCGATCGGGAATCCAGAGACGATCCAAGAAATAGAGAAGACCATCCGACTTGGTCACGAATTGAAGTTCTGCGCCACATGATAACTCATTATGCAGATTTCCTTCATTGACCGATGAGCGTTGAGCCACAAGAATACGAGCTTTAAGATTGGTCATGTGATGAGAGCTTTGAAAGAGGATAAGTTTGGCATGCTCTTTTCGACTCAAGGCATCGGCCACGACATTCGCTTTACCGGGATGATAGCGAATCTCGCAATCATAGTCGTTTAAGAGCTCGACCCAACGACGCTGGCGCATATTAAGATCTCTCTGATCGAAAATATGCTGAAGGCTTTTGTGATCGGTAAAGACCACACACTCGGTACCGTATAGGTAGTGCCTCCAGAGTTTTAGAGCAAACACGACCGCACCAAGCTCGAGGTCATGCGTCGTGTAATTTTTCTCGTGCTTCTTAAGCTGTCTCGAACCATATGCGATTACCTTTCCTCGTTGCATGAGGACGCAACCGAGGCCTTGATGAGAAGCATCACAATAGACCACAAAATCATCTGTCCCGTCAGGAAGAGTTAAGATAGGGGCTTCACACAACATTTTCTTAAGTGACTGGAACGCGCCTTCCTGAGCGGGACCCCACTCGAAGGGTTGACTTTTCTGAGTCAAGGCAGTAAGAGGCAAGGCGATGCGAGAGAAGTTAGCAATAAAGCGTCTATAATAGCCCGCTAACCCAAGAAACGAGCGGACTTCAGTAGGTGTAGTAGGGGTACACCAACTCTTAACGGCCTCAATTTTAAAAGGATCAACATGAATACCTTTGTCGTTAACAATGTGTCCCAAAAATTGAACCTCTTTCAGCCAAAATTCACACTTGGAGAATTTGGCGTAAAGTTGTTCTTTCTTCAGGAGTTCAAGTACAAGGCGTAGGTGAGTCTCATGTTCGGCCTTAGACTTTGAGTAGATCAAGATATCATCAATGAATACGATAACGAACTCATCGAGATAGGGTTTACAAACGCGATTCATGAGGTCCATGAATATAGCAGGAGCGTTTGTCAACCCAAAAGGCATGACAGTGAACTCAAAGTGGCCATAACGAGTGCGAAAGGCGGTTTTGTGAACATCCTCCTCCGCAACTCGAAGCTGATGATAACCGGAACGAAGATCGATTTTTGAAAAACAAGTGGCTCCTTGAAGCTGATCGAAGAGGTCATCAATACGAGGCAACGGATAACGGTTTTTGATAGTGAGTTTGTTAAGCTCACGATAATCAATGCACATGCGAAGAGTACCATCCTTCTTTTTGACAAATAGAATGGGTGCTCCCCATGGAGAGGAACTCGGTCGAATGAAACCCTTGTCAGAAAGCTCTTGGAGTTGTTTAGCCAACTCTTGCATTTCTGAGGGTGCGAGGCGATATGGCGACTTTGCTACTGGAGTAGCTCCTGGAACAAGGTCGATACGGAAGTCAACTTGGCGAACGGGAGGAAGACCCGTAATGTCATCGGGAAAAACTTCCGGAAAGTCTCTCACGATCGGGATGTCTTCGATTCCCCCTTCTTTTTCCCGAACTTCCATAATATGTGCCAGAAAAGCTGGGTACTCCTTGCGTAAGTACCTATGGGCCTTTGTACAAGACATAAGCTTGAGCCCACATGAAGGTTTATCGCCATGAATAATCAGATACTGGCCATCCGGACGAGGAATGCGAATGATTTTATCGAAACAAACGAGCTCGGCACGATGGTGAGACAACCAATCCATACCAATAATGATATCAAAACTCCCGAGATGCATTGGAATAAGATCGATAGGGAAAATATGGTCCTTGAAATCCAACTGGCAACCGCGAACAATAGAATCAAGAGCAATAGGTTTTCCATCCGCGATCTCAACCGTGAATGGATAATCGAGTGCAGTACGTGGTGTGTCAAGTAAAGGCTCAAACTCTAATGATACAAAACTACGATCGGCACCAGAATCAAATAATATAGAGGCATAACGGTTGTTCACAAGAAACGTACCATTGACGACCTCCTGGTTCGCTTGAGCCTGATTAGCATACACCGGAAAGATATATGAGAATAAAATTGATAACAGAAACTGATTACAAGTATGAAGAGACATGATTGCAAACCTGATTTGCATTGATGACAAAGGCACGAGCTGGAGCACCACGATTAACATTAGCAGCAGGCGGGTTAGCAACCGCGAGAGCAGGGCAAGCGTTCCTCAGATGAGTGGTGGATCCACAATTGTAGCAAGCCCGAACCTGAACCTGAACATTAGGAGCTTGGGCTATCAGAGGTTGGGCCGGATACTGGGCCAAAGGCTGGGCTCGAACAGGCATGCGACAAGCATGAGTGGGATGACCAAAGCGCCCACAATTGGTGCACTGCCAACACTGGGCCTGCACAGGATGATGATGGTTACACCGGGCACAAAGAGGATGGGTACCCGTGTAAGGTTTCTTGGCTGGAGGTGCACCAGGGGTGGCGGGAATAGCAGGTGCAGGAGTAGTAGTAACCGCGAAGTTTCGCCCCTTACGTTTCTTTTTGTTACTTTTAGCAGCAGATGTCTCAGTTTTGTACTCCTTTTCGGCCGCGGGTTCGGCCTTTTTCAGTACCCGATTCCTTCTTAGAACCCCTTCTTTTCAGCTTACCCGCTTTTACATGGTTATCGGTCAGACGAGCAGCAAGACGAACAGCGCTGTCAAGTGTCGCAGGATTGCTGGCCCAGATAGAATCCTGTATTTCATCAGGTAACCCACCGATATAACATTCAACAGCCCGGAATTCAGGAGAGACAATTTCAGGCACCAGGATTTTCAACTCATAGAAACGATCGGTATACTCCTGATTTTCCCCACTGTATTGTTTCAGCGCCCGAAATTCATCCTCAAGTTTCTTTAACTCAGAACGGGGACAGTATTTTTCCCTCGTGACTTCCTTTAGTTCATCCCAAGATAGAGCTAAGGCCTCATCGGACCCACGAATCCGTTTCTCGCTATTCCACCATGTGAGAGCTTTTTCAGTGAGAGTGCTGGTGGCACGCGGGACCTTCAGATGATCAGGACAGTCACTGTTAACGAAGGTGTTTTCCATCCCCTCGAACCACTGAAGTAAACCAATAGGACCCTCGGTCCCCTTGAATTTGGGAGGGTTGCAGGAGTTGAAATGCTTGAATGAACAAGTAGCCATAGCAGCAGCATTAGCAGGGTTAGCATTCACACCCTGCTGGATTTGAGCCACGATACCGGGAAGAACCTCAGCCATTTGCTTGGCTATTACCGAGGCCATTTTGCGGCCGCTATCGCCCTTTCGACGTCCCTTGAAATGGATCGACATGCTGAGATTCAAGAACAACAATGATGAGTCATGATGAGGTGTGATTGATAATCAAATTTTTGAGGGTAAAATGGTTAAGTGTAAAACTGGTGTGTGTTATCGAACCGTGATACCGTGTAACTCATGATCATAGTTTATCAAAAATCATTTGTTTAAACATAATCGCGCGCCAAAACGTGAAATCGAGCATTTGAGATAAAACATAACGGAGTGGTTCTCACCTTCCGATTGGAAGGCTACAACCGAGACTAATCAGATCAAGATCCTAGTGGTAGAGACATGCTTTGGCCTAATAGGTTTCATCACTCTCATCGGGGCGTCCCAGGTGAGCATCCGGGCCCAACGGTTGATAGGGCTTATGTGCAACGCTTTTCTCGACAGAGACCCCGACTACCGGTGTTTTCACCCTTCCAGTTACTACATGTCTACCACTAAAACCCTAATTCCGACGAGATTTGAAAATCATGAAAATCATATTTTTCCTAAATGGTACGTAAGGCACCATTTTTCTAAGGAAGAGGCTAGGAAGCCTTAGTGATTCGTGCTCGAGTGCGTGCTGACTTATGGGAACAAGCATTTGAAATAGGCAACAATTAATAAGCAATTTACTGGACAAAAATAAACAATTAGGCACATTGCGCATGAGGCACTCATGCAGGACACCTAAGGCAATAGTCTAGGTCAAACCAGTTCTAATAACCTAGATCCCTATAACCTGGCTCTGATACCAATCTGTCACACCCCAACCGACGGCGGAATACGTCGGGGCGCGAAGATTGTCCAGAAGCTCACAACACTAAATTAGGTTGCGATAATCATAATAGTTACCCATTTCATAGCAAACGAATAAACCATAGCATCCAAGTCACAACATACGATAAACAACGTAAAACATAGTCTAAACATAACGATTCATTATTTAATAAGGTCTCTCTAAAGCCGATGCAATCCTAAAGTGATGATATCCGAATCAAACTGCATTACCTGCAACATGTTACAAAAAGAGTCAACTAAAAATAGTTGGTGAGAATTCATAGGTTTAATGAAAACGTTCGAAAACATGCGTACAAGTTATATAAGATGATAATTGATAAAAATGATTAATGATAAAATGATAAGTTAACGTAATCCAACCCTTGACAATTAGGCTTTCAATCACAAGGCGCCACACGCGAGGCAGGCCAAGTGGGCTTGTCAGGCCAATAGATCTATTACTGTAACCCCGGCATGTTTAGTGTTAATAATTACGTTCATCGTTCAATCGTTCCATCGTTCATCGTTCATCGTTCAATCGTTCATCGTTCATCGTTCAACCAATCAATCAATACAATCATACAAGTTTCAAACGAATATCGAGCATAGAATACGCATGTGAAAATAGAATTTGATAACATGATACATGTTGCACCCCAAAAACATTTAAGTAAAAAGGGGCTATGAAAACTCACCTCACGGGTGAATCGAAAAGAAAGATAAGCGATAGCGATGCGCGAAAATCACGTCCGGAGATCACCTTTATGATTGACCGAGATTGAACCAAAATAGATAAGTGAGTAAAGTGAGAAACCGTGACTTGACACGACACGACACGACCTAATCAATTCACAACTCATTGGTGTTTTACTCAAGTGATAGCGTACGGGCTTAGTTTGGGTTCAAGTTTTCATACTAAGAAATGTTGAGGGGTTCTAATCTAGCAAACTAGCATAGAAGTCAAACTAGGTCAACAAAAGTCAACAATCTCATTTTCCATGATATTAATCTAAGGTAAAACACATGATTACCATTTGGGATCAGATCTAACATAGGCCATTATAAATTTTATAGATCTACTTGAATCTAACATGAACCTAGCCTAGTTTAGCATGTATCTTGCCAAATCTAGCCCATAAATCGGCTTTTGATTCACAAAACAAACCCTAATTGAGCATGCATGGTAGATCTATCATTTAAACACATAAAAGTTCATATTTTGATAGCTTTACATACTGATCCTACTTTACATACCAAGAAAATTATAGATCTAGACAAGTTGGGAGGTAGAAAAGTCCATTTTGAAGCTTTATGACACACATTTCTAATCCTAGATGACACACATGTTGAGATCTAGTCATTTTATCAAGGAAAAACCAAACTTGATGATCATAATACATGGATCTAGTCCTAAACAATATCCATGAGGCAAATCAAGTCCATTTGAAACATAAAAATTGAATCTTGATAAGAAAAATCCCTAGATCTAGCCCTAGATGACATGCTCTTCATAGATCTAGTCATGTTCTCACATAAAAATCCAATCTTGATCAAAGAAACCCTAGATCTATAACATATAAATGATTTATCATGACTAAATCTCAGATCCATACACAAGCTTTCAACTTTCATGAAGATCCATTCATCAAATTGCATAATAAACCTAGATCTAAAGAGGTTTCATCATGGAATCAAGTTGAATAACAAAATCATGCAAAAAGGTGGAATCTTTAATCATAAAAACACTAGATCTATCATTTACAACATGGATTCAAGCCAAATATCACATAAAGTTCACACCTTGATGGGAGTAGAAGAGAAGATTTAAGATGCTATGACAAGGTTTGAAGATTACTAACCGAAAGGGATGATTTCTAGATGATCCTAAGCAATAAAGCAAGAAACTTGGGCCTTGAATCTTCAAAGATCTTCTCCTTTCATGTTTACAGCCGTTTTAGGGTTTTGGGAGTGATTTGGGGCTGAATGGGGAGAGCATGGTGGCTAATGATGCTTAAATAGTGGGTTTTTAGGGTTTTTGCTGGAATTACACTTCCTAGCGTATCGCCTGGGGCTTTGTGAAGCTCTAGGCGATACGCCTAGTGCTTCCCCGGGTGACAACTTTGTTGTTTCATCGTTTCGGGTGCTCGGTTTGTCGTTTTTTGGTGTTTTCGAGTCCCGTTTTCTCCCAAATCACCCAAGTAATGGTCCCATCATGTTCATTACATTAAATCCACTCAAAATGATAACAAATATGTCACGTATCACTAATGTATACACAAATTAGGTCAAAACATGCAAATTGGTCGGTTTTGCCGTACGTATCACTTTTAAGCAATTTACCTACGATTTGTGACTCGATCAAGTGTGTGATGACTCGTAATGTCATGAGTGATCATAAGTGACTATAAAACTCAGAAATATGACAAATCTGATATACGATACTCAAAAACGTGATCTCCCGGTTATAATCGAAATCGCGCGGGATTTACCGAACTTTCACCGTTTCCATTCTAGACCTTGAATTCACACCAATCTTCACTTGTATTCACTTGTGTGTGTAACTAGTATTACACACAAGGGTCATACATGTTTAGATTAATCAAATTCCCGGTTGAACGTAATTCGATGACTCGTTCGCGTAACATCCAAATTAAAGGCAAATCGAACATCAAATCGATCAATAAACATGATAATGGATCAATAACATGAAATTAGGTTAATAAACATCAAAATCGATCAATACCCATAAATTCGATTATCAATCAACGGATCGGGTTACAATATGGATAAAATCAGACAATCGGAAAACCCGGAATGTTACAATAGTGTCCTAGGTTCGATATTCCGGTCTTGCCTTAGCTTTACTATAATCCGACAGGTTCACTGCCTTAGGGTTCGGTTCGGTTTAGGTCATTTCGGTAAAATTAGGTGTGTCTTAGGTCTAGGTTTTAGGTCTATTTAATTAGTGTTTTTAGTGTCGTTCCGAGCACATCACTCGTCCGAATCTGACAATGTATTCTCTGAGCGGCTCATCCGGCTTCTGAACTATTTGGTACAGGTCACATGTGAGCTTCTCAAAGGTTCTGCTGCAAGAAAATTGATTGTAAAAAAGGTTAACCAAATGAGAAAATAACGTAATAGTATTAGGGGGGATGCTTAGTATCCATTTCATGGCTGGTCCTGTCAAGGTTGAACCAAAGCCTTTGCACATACAGGCTTCTTTGATTTCTATCGGAATGGGGTTGATCTCCATACGCTCCCTGTAATGTGCCACGTGTTCTTCAGGATCCGTAGTTCCATCGTAAAGCTTCATGCTTGGAGTTTGAAAACGTTTCGGGATCTCCACTTGAGAAATCGGCCAAGTAAATCTAGAGATCTTGTGGCTTTCCAAAGGAACCTCAGGAATAGGTTTCAGGATCCCTAGAACATTTGATATCATCTCTTTTAACTTCTGGAGCTCCCTGGCGATACTTGGATATCATAAGGAACACCTTGGTTAGAAACGACAGGAACTGAATTTGACACATTACCTGGGCCAGGATTCTGGACTGGGATCCTGGGATTATATCCATAGCTTGTTGGGATGCTCGGCTCCGTAGTGGCTGCTGCTTGCATGGGGATGAAGTCACCAACATGCACAACTGAGGAGCTGGTCCTGAGGACCCCTGCAAAAACAGAAGGGTTAGAATGTTGATGTCCTTAGGAGTTCTGGCATGGGTTCCCAGCTGGAAAAAGGATATCCTTGAGATAGGGTGGCTAGGGATCCCAACAATAGTAGAATCCAAGGATCCTTGGTGTGCGACTGCGAGGATTCTGGTGGGACGGCTCCTGAGAATCAAGTAGTACTCCCTGCATATCCAACGGCCTGAGAAGTCATTGTAGGGGCTGTAGTGAAGCCTGGTGCTGATCTGTAATTGTAGCGAGCCGGATCTGAGGATCCTGAGGTGTTGAAGTCGAGATGCCTGGGAAACAGAGGACTTTGTTCCTCCACAGGTTTCTTAAACTTCTTAAGTTCCTCAATTTCCTTCATCACCGTTTGATTAGCCTTTTCTTGCTAATCCATCTGACTTTTCACCTGTCTGATCAAAGCAAACAAATCATTTTTAGTAATAACAGGACCAACAGATTGAACCTGGCATCCTGTGAAGATAGGATAGTCAGTTTTTCTCGGCTGCTCGTCCACTTTCTTTTGACGATCATTATTTTTCTTCTAGTTTCCTGGAGCGGGAGGAAGAGGAGGAATGGAGGACGATGTAGAGGCTGAAACAGACTTTTGTTAGTTTGACATCTTTGGGATTGGAGATCAAATGGAGTGGACGAAGAATGGAATTTCCTTAGAACGAAGCACCACTTGCCCCACGGTGGGCGCCAAATTGTTTTGGTCAAAAATTCACAAAAGAATCTCGTATTCCAAACTTAGAATGTGAGGTAGTGTTCTTGTTAATTGCTCGAAATGTAAAGTTGAACACGAGGATGTAACGAGGGAAAAATCCAGGATCCTTCGAGTTGCCTCTAGGAATCCTTGCAAAAAAAACTCAGGAGCCGGCCTGAAGAGCCTGCTGCCTAGCAGTTTTATTGATACGAAATAAAGAATTACAAAGGTTTTGGAGGTTTGATCGATCGAGCTAAGTGTTACAGAGATTATATGTCATCAGAGCTAAAGTGTGAACGAGTTGTGTGTCCCTAATTCGATCGAATCCTCAATTATATAAAGATTACAAAAATAACAAACTGTCCGGGATTCCCGGGATCCTATCGCCCAACTAATATAACCGTTAGAGCCACTTTCGTCCACTTGGTCCACGATCTCATTCAGCTGAAACTTGAATCTCAGAGGTAGTTGATGACTTCAACGGTACCTGGTCAAATAAACACGTGGCAATTACAAGGGTTAGTCGTATAAAATAAATCAAGATACCTGAACGAGTGGGATTCCCAGACGGTAATAGGATTCTTGAACTATCTGAGCTTCCTGCGAGTATCCTGAAAATATACCCTCAACAAGTAATAATAATAGTAGTAATAATAATAATAATAATAATAATAATAATAATAATAATAATAATAATAATAATAATAATAATTCTTTTTTTATAATATTAAATCTAAAATTAATACTAATAATTCTAACAATAATATTAATAATAATAATGAAATAAATATAATAAAATAATAATAATTCTATAAATATAAATACGGAGTCTAAAAATTACTAAAATAGTAAGTATAGTAATAATACTAATACGTATACGGTAATTACAATAATAATAATTACCTGGTTGGTAGAAGATGAATTTGCAGTAAAAAAATATCCCAGTACGACATTATTGATTAATAACCTCGAGCTATAACGATACAATTTGCACAATTTGCACGGTTGAGTGCAAGATGCGTTATTACGCGTTCTTATAGTGTGCAAGATGCGTTCTTATAGCAATTTGCACAATTTGCACAACTCAATAAGTTTCCCATTGAAAAGACGGTAACAGTTGAAACGAATTGTGCACAACTTTTAATTTTTATGGCCCTGTAAATATTGTTACGCCCTCGTAATACGATCAAATCAGTCAGGGAATCTCTAAATTCCTTGAAATTAGCGTTTTATGACCCAGTAAAAGGTTTACTACCTCGTAAAACAATTTACGACCCCGTAAAGAGCTGTAGAAAAATATGAAGAAGTGTGAGTATAGGAGGACCCCTTTAAAATGTAATGATGAGTAAACTTAAAAAGAATTTTGCTTTTACATAAATTATAAGGATTAAGATTAGAAAGAAGTTTATCAAAGTTAAATTATACTATTATAGGATTTAATAGAATTATGACAATCTCAATCTGATAGCAAAACTGGTAATTAAATCCTAAAGGGCCAGTTTTGTAGTTGTTTTAGCATCTAAGGACCAAAATGTAATTGGTCACCAGGAAACCTGAGGATGGCACTATGGCGATCGCTTTATGCAGACAAGCTCTCCGTTTTCCACTTTTCTCTTTCCTCTCAATTCAATCGGAAAGCCTGTAAGCTGCACCACCAAACTTCCCATCGTTCATCCTCAAAGATTAGATTAGATTGTTAGCTCTCCTCGCTTTTCGTTAATGGCGTGGGAAGTGGTTCTGTGGGTCGTCTTCTTTACAATGAATGTAGCTCTCATCGCCTCCAATCTCTATCAGGTATCACGTCATCCTCCTCTCTTCTAACTTCCTGATCTGACAACGCCATTTTTGTTTCTAAGAAGTGCT